>JAYEVJ010000308.1:12500-97301 GCA_036346265.1 Melocanna baccifera
TAAACCCTAAACCCTAAACCCTAAACCCTAAATTTTAAATTTTAAATTTTAAAACCCTAAACTTAAACCCTAAATTTAAACCCTAAATTTTAAAAATTTAAACCCTAAATTTAAACCCTTTTAAATTTAAATTTAAATTAAACTAAACCCTAAAACCCTAAACCCTAATTTTAAATTTAAATTTAAACTTTTAAATTTAAATTTAAAATTTAAACCCTTTAAATTTTAAATTTAAATTTTAAATTTAAATTTAAATTTAAATTTTAAATTTTAAATTTTAAATTTAAATTTAAATTTTAAATTTTAAATTTAAATTTAAATTTTAAATTTTAAATTTAAATTTTAAATTAAATTTTAAATTTAAATTTTAAATTTAAATTTTAAATTTTAAATTTAAATTTTTTAAATTTAAATTTTAAATTTTAAATTTTAAATTTTAAATTTAAATTTTAAATTTTAAATTTAAATTTTAAATTTTAAATTTAAATTTTAAATTTTAAATTTAAATTTAAATTTTAAATTTAAATTTTAAATTTAAATTTAAATTTTAAATTTTAAATTTTAAATTTAAATTTTAAAAATTTAAACTTTAAAAAATTTTTAAACCCTAAAACCCTAAAAAACCCTAAAAAACCCTAAACCTAAAAACCCTAAACCCTAAACCCTAAACCCTAAACCCTAAAAACCCTAAACCCTAAAACCCTAAACCCTAACCCTAAACCCTAAACCCTAAAACCCTTAACCCTAAACCCTAAACCCTAAACCCTAAATACCCTAAACCCTAAACCCTAAACCCTAAACCCTAAACCCTAACCCTAGACCCTAAAACCCTAAACCCTAAACCCTAAAACCCTATACCCTAAACCCTAACCCTAAACCCTAAACCCTATACCGTAAGCCCGAAACCCTATAACCCTAAACCCTAAAACTATAAACCCTAAAAACCCTAAACCTCGCGATGTGCATCCCGTAGGGCTTAAATGGGTGTTTCTTCGAAAGAGAAATTAGAAAAAAGAAGTTGTAAAATATAAAGTAAGGCTTGTTGCAAAAGGTTTCACTCAACAATCTGGAGTTGATTATAACGAAACATATTTCTCGGTTATGGGTGGTATTACCTTTAGATATTTAATCTTGATTACAGTAAACCCGAATTTTGAAATGAAATTGATCGATGTGGTAACAACATATCTTTATGGAAACCTGCATTCAAACATTTATGTGAAGGTACCTAAATGTATCTCTGTCCCAAACCAAGACAGTAAATAGAATCATGTACATTGTAAAACTCAGAAAATTACTGTACAGGCTTAGGCAATTAGGTAGAATATGGTATAATCGTTTAGACGACTTTCTATGCAAGAAAAGCTACATAAACAATGAGGATTGTCCCTGTGTATTTATACGATGATCTCATAACAAATTCTATATAATCTCAGTGTATGTAGATGATCTGAATATCATCAGAACCCTAGATAATATAAAAGAAGCGAGCTCTTACCTAGAATCAGAGTTCGAAATGAAAGATTTGGGTAAAATAAAATATTGCTTAGGCTTGTAGCTTGAGCATGTTCCAGAAGGGATATTAGTGCATCAGTTAGCCTACACTCAGAAGGTGTTAGAGAGGTTTGGCTTTGGAAAAGCATACCCTTCGAAAGCACCAACGGTCGAAAGATCTTTGTAGTAAGACAAGAATCCGTATAGACCTAGAGAAGAGGGAGAGGAAGTCCTAGACCAGAATTTCCATACTTAAGTGTAGTAGGAGCACTTATGTATTTAGTAAACTGCACTAGACCAGATATAGCATTTGCCATAAATCTATTATTAAGGTATACTGCAAAACCTACCAAAAGGCATTGACAAAGAATAAATGACATATTCCGATACCTCTAATGAAACAAAAACCTTGGACTGTTTTACAGAAAAACCAAGATTTGAATATAATTGGCTATGCAGATGTCAGGTACTAGCTAGACCCGTATTCCGCTAGATCATAAATAGGCTATGTATTCCTATATGGTGGATCTGCCATTTCATAGAAATCGTCTAAGCAAAGTCTTGTATCAACTTTGACAAACCACTCAAAAATTATAGTATTGTATAAAGCCGCACGAGAATATACTTGGTTTCGACGAATAGTTCACCACATCCGACAGTCATGTGGCTTGAACATCATACAAGAACCCACAATTTCTATGAAGATAATACAGTTTGTATTAGACAAGTGCAAACAGGTTACGTGAAGAGTTATCTCACGAAGCATATCAACTCCAAGTTCTTATATACTCATGAATTACGAAAGATGAACAAAATTAAGGTACTACATACTAAGTTATGTGAAAATCTTACATGTTTATTCACTAAGTCACTTCCAGCATCTAATTTTGAAAGATGTGTATGTGGAATTGAAATGATGAGACTTAGAGCGGTGCAGAATTCAGGGGGAGATTCTTCTCGAGCTTACTATTAAAACTTGATCACGAGGATCGAGTACCTAAGAAATAAATCATGTAGATAAAATAAAATTAGGTGAATTGTACTCTTTTTTCCTTGATGAGTTTTTCTGAAATTTCTCGGCTAAGGTTTTTAATGAGGAAATTCATACAACAAAACATAACATATATCATGTACTCTTTCTCTAAATTTTTTCTATTGGGTTTTTATGGAGTTTTGATAAGACATGAACGTGTCAAATGAGTGTCCAAGAGGGAGTGTTGGGAAATCTGGGTCTAGGCCTGTAAGCCTAGCCTATTGACGGGCACCCTCCACTTAGTCTATAAATAAGGGTCTCACTCATTGTAACATACACATGAACAGAGAAAGGAATTCTTCTCCTATCTCTCTATGTTTAATTTACCATTTGTAATATTTTATGTTTGATCCATCTCTTTTACATAGAAAAAATCGATCGGATTGGATTCGCTAGCGACGGTTCCTCAACAGTTTCAACAACTTTGCTACATTGGGATTAATTAAATCAGTTTTCAGTTTTGTCAGGGGTATTAGTTGATCACACAGTTCTTAATTAATGAAGATAAAATACAAAGGCCATTGATTTCTAGCTAATATAGCTTAACCATAAGACTTTGTTTGTAGTCAATAAAATAAAGGGGACTTGTTGACCCTATCCTTCACGCGGAGGCAGGAGACGGTGGTTGGCTTGTCGTCACTCTTTGCGCAGAGGCGCACGGTGGCGATAACGCTCCCATTCCACACAGCAACGACACCTAGTCCGACCTGACAGTGCGCGTAAAGGCGGAAATGACGACGACGGTGACCCAAACAACACCGCGAAGGTAGCGACGATGGGAGCTGGGCAGCAATGGTCACGGCATTGGAATGTCATGGTCATCGTGGGCACAACGTTGACACAAAGGCAATGGCAACCACGTCCACTAGCATGTAGATGACGACGATGGGGTGCCACACGGCATCCCAGCAGCAATGATTGTGACTTGTTTCAATCTATTATGGCACGGCAGTGCGCATGCAGAGGCATGTGCCCGCCACCTAGTGACTATGCGGCCATGGCATACATGTAGAGGCGTGCGGCTGAAGGCCCATTGGTGGTGACACCGACGGAGGCGTCCAGAACAACTGATATACAACAGTTATTTTCGACTTACCTTTCCTACTTTTACAATTAATGATTTATTACTTTCTGTTGATAGCAAATAGGGCTTTTTTTAAACCTCAAGATGATCTTTTATAAAATTTAGATATGTCTGACTAGAAAACTTCCCTCTCCAATAATATCTAATTGCTATGATTTATGGAATATAATTAGGGCCCACTGGATTAAATGGCAGATGTATAAAAAAAGGAAATGAAAAATTAAATGTAGAAAAGAAACTTGTAACCTTATCTCTTAAGTCTGTGGAAGCTGGGCCCATCGACCATTGAGCATGTCGACCGAGGACGACCATGGCGGCCACCTCACCGATCCGCTTCTGTCCCACCATCGGCGATCCCAGCCGTCCGATCAAAGGCCAATTCGGATACGACCCCACAAAAGGTCACCTCGATGGCCTTTCCTCGGTCCGCACTGAAAAATAAAGAAAATTAACGAAAGGGAAAGGCATATTCAGCAGCGACCGGAGGCGAAATGGTCGTCGCCGTCGCCTCACCTTCGTCGGCGCCGGCCGGCCGCCCCCACCCGACCTACAAGGAGGCAAGCTTCCCAGCTACTCTCCCTCTCCAGTTCTACCTTGCCCCTCTGGTTTGGATCTTGCTGCGTCTGGTGGCGGTGGTTCTTACTTGTCCTGAATCTTGATGTGCAGATGATCGTGCAGGCGCTGACGGAGCTGCGCGAGCCGAGCGGGTCCAGCCGCCGCGCCATCGCCAAGTACATCACCGACCACTTCTCCGGCCTCCCCGCTCGCCACGACGGGCTCCTCTCCGTCCACCTCCGCCGCCTCAGGTCCCAGGGCCTCCTCCTCATGTCTGGATACTCCTACCTCCTCTCCTCCTCCGCGCCCACCGTTGTTCCGCAGCAACACCGAGGCCGCGGCCGGCCGCCCAAGAAAGGGAACCCCGCCCCCTCCGCGGCTTTGGCGCCTCCTCCTGGTGAGAAGCGCGGGCCTGGGCGGCCTCGCAAGAATACAGCTTTAGCTGCCGTCCCCGTTCCTGTGTTTGGGGCGAAGCGGGGGCCCGGGCGGCCTCGGAAGAACGCCGGCCCTGCGGCTTCCTCTGCTGCGCCGCTGGGAGTGAAGCGGGGACCTGGAAGGCCGCGGAAGAATGCTGCCTCTCCCGTGGCTCCGCCGCCTACATCTGGAGTGAAGCGAGGGCCTGGACGGCCACGGAGGAATGCCACTCCTGCGGTGGTGCTACACACTGCTGTGTTGGGAGCGAAGCGGGGTCGTGGTCGCCCACCTAAGGTTGCAGTATCTGTTGCTGCCGTGCCGGGTGGGAGGCGCGGGCCTGGACGGCCACGCAAGAGTGTTGTGACCACCGGTGCTGTGCAAGGTTCCTTGGAGAACGCTGTGGTCAGCACCAGCGCGTCTGGTGCGAGGCGGGGCCGTGGGCGTCCTCGTAAGGCTATGCTGCCTGCTCACAGTGGCATTGCTTCTCCGGCAGTTGCAATACCTTCGCTGGTTGCTGGGAAGAGAAAGCGTGGCCGAACTCCTGTGGAGAAAAGAAGGCCGGGGCGACCTGGAAAAGATAAACCATTAGAACCTGGGTATGTGCTGTCCGGGGATGCTGCATTGACTAAGAGAGGGCCTGGGAGGCCAAGAAAGGAGAAGGTTTTGGAAGTTGGCAGTGCTGTGACGGCAGAGATGACTGGAACTGGACCCATTGAAGCTGGAGGTGAGGCTGAGCCCGCACAAGCTCTAGGCGAATCTGTGGCTGTTCAAAGTGGAGGTGAAGCTAGGTTTTTGCAATCCGGAGGCGCTTCTTCGACGGAGAAGAGAGGGCGTGGGAGACCTAGAAAAGAGAAGCCATTGGAAACTGAACTAGGAGTTGCTGCATTGGTGGAGAAGAGAGGGCGTGGGAGGCCAAGGAAGGAGAAGCCACCAGCAGCAAGGTCTGCTGAAACTGGAGATGATGTGCCAATGGGGAACAAGAGAGGGCGTGGGAGGCCAAGAAAGGATAAGTCCTTTGAAACTGGATTTGCGCAAGCTGCGGGTGAGGTGTCTAGAGACTTGACAGAAGCTAGGCCTGAAAAAGGTGATGATTTGGTGTCTGAGGAGAAAACAGAGACTGAAGGTGTAGCTTTGGTGGAGAGGAAGGAAACTAGGCCTGCAGATGCTGGAGGTGTGCTTGTGTCTGGAGAGAAGGCAGCAACTGCTCCTGTGGAGTCTGGAGGTGCAATGTCAGGGGAGAAGACAGGAGTTGATCCCATGGACTAACCTTGGCACTGCGAATCTGTAGTTCATCGATGGCGGCCGCAGCACGCAAGAGAGGACCTGGAGGGCTGTGCAGGAACTGCAGCTGTGAATGCGTGTGCTCATTGATTTAGCTGATGATGTAATGTGAAGATTGGTAGATGTTGCAACCGAGAATATTACTCTTATGTTGTTAAGTATGTTCTCAAAATTAGGATTGGATTATGCATTTGATAAGATTTACTTTGGGGATAGGTTTAAATTTATAATCCTTAAGGTAGCACATCTGATTCCTTTAGCCAGGGTTGGAATATTTGTTGCTTGTAGGGAAATATAGACCCTAGTGATGACGAGATTTATCAGGTTTTATTTCTAGTTTGAACATCTGTTAGTGATCGGTTCGCTTAATATTTCTGTTTTGTGATTTTTCTGTCTTTCTATTTCAAGTAATTTTTGTGTAGTGCCTGTTTTTGAGTCATCAAATTATTTTACTTGGTAAGTATTGTCTGTGTCTTGTTAGCATATTAGCCTGCACAGGACACATACAATACTAGCATGTGCAAATTCCTCCGAGAAATGTGCTCAATGTGCAGGATATGGATCTTTGGTGCCAGCTTGTTTGCTCATGGTTATCGATATCTCTGGTGTCTAACAATTCCAGATTTATTGTCTGAAATATCTTGTTTGCATGGTCTAATGAGGTGGGGTATTCCATCATTGTTTATCAGGATTCGGTATATTCTAGACCCTAGCCATGCTCAATTTGCGTGTTCATTCGACTATGCACAGCAAAATAGCGGATTGAACAGGTCCCCTTCTCCAAGGTCATATTCTGATACTAGGGACGGCTGTACCATGTTGCCCTGTTCAATAAAAAATAGAGTTGAGAACAAGTTCCAATATACTAGATACCTAATAGCAATATCAGGATTCAGACTGTAAATATCAAGAATTATGGACACGGAGCATCTATGATTCATTTGAAACAGTTTTTGTAAGAAGCAGGAATCAGGCTAAAATGGTTTTGTTTATATGACTTCAGTTTCTCAAAAGTATATTCACTTGCTGAACAGACTAGGGCAATTCACTATAGAAAACAGCAGCCTCAAGGGCCAGCAGTGCGCAGTTAAAGCAATATAAAAGTTATTTTGAGGGCGGAGACGTGTAAAAGCTATGCTTGCTAGAAGCTAGCTAGCTGTTACTTATCATGCTCCCAGAGCATACACTGATGGACGGGCATTTGATCAGCATCTCAGCAGGGATGGCATCAGAAATCCTGGCCAACAACTGAAGGCTGAACCTAAGCTGATCCATTGGCTACCAGCCCCCTTAGCAGCAAATGTATGTGATTCCATGCTGTATACAGCTGCCTAACTTGATTTTTCGTATGCCAGTGTATTGTTTAGCTATACTACATACACTTCAACTGTTGAGTATCACCTCTGATAGTGCTCGAGGAGTCCACTTGATCTTGGTTGCTCAACCAACTATTCAAGTTGATCTATTCTTAGTAGCACCTCTGCAATTTGTTGCTAGCCAATTTCCAAGGGAATCGCCCTGGGAAAGAGGACAACTTGCATCGGATGCAGTAGAACAGCGATGAGACCCTGCGACAGTTCATCAGGTGCTTTAGCCAGGTTCATAACTCAATTCCAGAGGTCTCTAATGCTTCTATCATCCGGTTAGTTGAGCAGGGAGTCCGCAATAGGAAATTCACTCAAGACATCGCCTTGCATCCTCCGACCATTGTCGCTGAGCTCTTCGAGATGGTTGGTCCTTACGCTATTGCTGCTGAGGCAGTCGAGTGGATGAAAACTATCAATCAAGTCAATCGGGTTTTTAAAGAGGAAGGTGAAGGTAGTAAGGGGAAGGAGAAATCTAAGAGGTCCAAGAACAAGGCTAAAGATCGGAAACCTTGGATTGATCCCTCAAAGGAAGTCTTGGCCGTAGGTGATAAAAGGCCTCATAATTCTAAGCAATACTTCGATTGGGGCAAAAGCAAAGCATCCACTCAGAGGGACAACAAGCCTAAGTTGTGTCCACTTCACCAGAAGGAGGGCCACGACCTCCGCAATTGTCGGGTTTTTCAAAGAAAACTTGAGGATTATTATTCTGGCAAGGGACCACTTTCTACACTCGAGGAGGTGGGGATAGTCGAGTGGTCGAAAGCACTCAGACGAGGAGGGGAGATATGCCTTTCCAAGATCCGAAGCATACAATTGAACACATCTACGGGGGGTTCATCCACGTATGAGTCAAAGCGATAGTATAAGGTTGTTGAGCGAGAGGTAAACTCTATCAACACCTCCTTTGTCAATAATTTTCCTAAGTAGTCGGAAGTTACCATCTCTTTCGAGAGGGGTGACTGCTCGGTCCCTCTGACCAGACCCAGTCGGTTTTTGATCGTGGTCGAGCCCACTATCAACAATTGTTGAGTTAATCGTGTATTGATTTATGATGGCAGTTCTTTAAATATCTTATTTGTTAGTGCACTGGATGAGATGCAAGTTTCTCGAACCAGAATAAAGCCGATGCAATATTCCTTTCATGGAACTGTACCAGGATCTTCGGCTAAGCATATTGGCCAAGTTTCTCTGCCTATAATGTTCGGTTCTCCAAGCAATTTCAGGACAGAGAAAATCTCGTTTGATGTAGTTGATTTCAATAAGGCATATAACGCCATACTCGGTCAACCAACTTTGGCACATTTTTTATAGTTGTTCATTAAGCATATCAATGTCTTAAGTTGCTAGGTCCTAAAAGAGTAACCACAGTCTACTGTGATAAGAAAATAACGCTAACATGTGACCGCAAGTCTCTCGAGATGGTCGATCATCCGTCAACTCGAAAAGCTATTGAGGCGTAGCTTTTGAGCAAGCACTCAAAGTCTAAAGCCGCGCCAAAATTGAACGAGGAGGTCAACGAGGTTCCTCTGGATCCAGCGGAGCCTTTGAAGACTTTTCGTATCGAGGTTACTTCCGACCCTGCATAGGAAGACTCTCTCGTCGCCTTCCTCTGGGCAAACGCAGATGTGTTTACGTGCAACCATCCGATATGTCGGAGTCCCAGGGGGTGATCGAGCACAGGCTAGTTCTACGGCCTAATAAGAAACCCTTAAAACATAAATTACAAATATTTGCATCAGATCGACTAGAAGCTATTAAATCAGAGTTGGACAAGTTATTAAAAGCAGGCTTCATAAGATTAGTCGACTACTCTGAGTGGTTGGCTAACCCTGTAAAGGTAAAGAAGTCTAATGGTAAGCAATGTATATGTATAGACTATACCGATTTAAATAAAACTTGTCTAAAAGATGATTTTTCACTTCCTCACATTGATCAGTTGATTGATTCTACTGCTAGTTGTGAAATCTTAAGTTTTCTAGATACATACTCTGATTATCACCAGATTAGTATATCTTCAGAAGATGAAGAGAAAATCATATTTATCACACTATTCAGAATATTTTGCTATATCAAAAAGCTATTTGGTCTGAAAAATGCTGGTCCAACATTTCAGCGTTTAATGCAACTAACTTTTATACATCAAATAGGTCGATGTAGTTGTCAATAGCATCAAACGACTTAATCACATCTTAGACCTACAAGAGACTTTCGATAACCTCAGGACATTACTTAAAGCTTAATCCTGATAAGTGTGTGTTCGGAGTTTCTTCAGGAAAGTTGCTCGGATTCCTTGTTTCGGCAAGGGGTATTGAAGCAAATCCTAGAAAAGTCAAGGCCATCGAGCAGATGTGCTCTCCGACAATGAAGAAAGAAGTTCAAAAACTCACTGGCTGCATGGCAGCTCTAAGTCATTTCATCGCACACCTGGGTGAGAAAGGACTTCCTTTCTTTAAGCTTCTTAGGAAACATGAAGATTTCGAGAGGTCGAAGAAGGCTAATGATGCCTTTGAGGATATTAAGATATATCTTACGAGTGCTCCTGTACTTGTTTCTCTGAAATCAGGCGAGATGTCACTCGTATATCTTTCCGCCATGCCACAGACAGTAAGTGTTGTGCTCGTTGCAGAATGTGAAAACGTTCAGCAGCCTGTATATTATGTAAGCAAACTCTTACATGGGCCTAAGGAGCGCTACCCACATGTCCAAAAGCTATTATATGCCCTCCTCATGTCTTTGAGGAAACTACGGCATTATTTTCAAGCGCACAAAATTATTATGTCGTCTGAGTTTCCCTTAGGAGTGGTCCTCCAAAGTAGAAACACAGCGGAACACATGGTAAAATAGTCGGTGGAACTTAGGGGAGTTCAACCTCCATTTCGAGTCTCAAACGGCCATTAAATTCCATATCTTAGTAGACTTTATCACCGAATGGACAAATTCTGAACCTGTTCAGGATCCCCAACAGTATGATTCCCACGACCAGTGGACGATGTATTTTGATGGGTCACTTACGTTAAGTGGCTCGGGGACTAGGGTGGTCCTAGAATCTCCTATGGGAGAGACTTTAAAATATGCCATCCTATTACTCTTTCCAGCAACTAATAACATAGCTGAGTATGAAGGCTTGTTGACTGGCATACGAACCGCTGAAGCACTCAAAATATGTTAACTACTCGTGAGAGGAGACTCAACTAATCGTGAATCAGGTTAGCAAAGAGTATCAATGCTCGAGTTCAACCATGTCTCAATACTTGTCAGAAGTTCACAAGCTAGAAAAGCACTTTTCGGTCTCGAGTTACAGTATATCCCTCGAAGGGATAACTTTTTCGTAGACAAGTTGGCTCGAATAGCTTCCTCCCGATTGCAAGTACCATTAGGAGTCTTCTTAGAGCAACTCTGAAAACCGTCTTTGGTCGAAGGACCAGAGACAAGTCCTAATGAGATAGTGTCTATTGAATATGAAGATACCTAGATGTCACCCATCTATGAGTATCTTCGGAAGGGTTCTGTACCCGAGGATGATCTCGAAGCAAATCGTTTGTCCCGCAAAGCCAAGATGTATACCTTAGTTGAAGGCGTACTCTACAAGTGGAGTACTCAAGGTGTTCTCATGTGGTGTATATCCTAGAAAGAGGAATTGCAACTCCTACATAACATACATGGAGCTATCTGTGGGGCGTATGCTTCCTACAGAACAATGGTCGGTAAGGCCTTTCGATAAGTTTTCTACTAACCAACAGCCCTCAATGATGCCAAAGAGTTAGTTAAGAAGTGTGTACAATACCAGTTTCATAGCCGGCAAATACTCCAACCAACTCAGGCTCTTCAAATAATTCCTCTTTCATAGCCTTTTGCAACCTTGGGTTTAGACATCCTGGAACCATTTTCGCGAGCGTCGAGGGGTTTTGAATTCCTTTTTGTGGCTATTGATACATTCACAAAATAGATGAGGTCGAACCAGTGACCGAAATAACAACAGAAGGCACAAAAAGTGTAATTACTTGATTTGGAGTCTCAAGTTGTATAATTATAAACAACGGTAAGCAATTCTCTAGTGTGAAATTCCAAGCATTTTTCGATCAGCTAGATACCAAGCTTTGCTATGCCTCAGTTGCCCACCCTCAAAGCTAGTGTGAAATTCCAAGCGTTTTTCAATCAGGTAGATACCAAGGTTTGCTATGCCTTAGTCGCCTACTCTCAAAGCAATGGGATAGTTGAGCGTGCGAATGCCTAGATAATGCAAAGAATTAAAACTCGAGTGTTTGACCAGCTGGTAAAGTGCTCGGGGTTTGGGTATAGGAACTCCCTTCGGTATTATGGACACTTCACACAACTCCTAGTCGGGCAAAAAGAAAAACTTCTTTTTTTCTTAGTCTTCGGAGCAGAAGTCATGCTTCCTTCAGAATTAAAGATTCGATCGGCAAGGGTCAAAAACTTCAGCTTCGAACAGATGATATCAACCTTTTCGAAGAAAAGAGGAACCAAGCCTTAATTCGATCGGTAGTCTATCAGCAAGCTATACGTAAGTACTACAATCATAAGGTCCAACCTCGTAGCTTTGCTGTAGGTGGCTTGATATTGAGAAAAATCCAATCCCAGTCTAATCAAAATATGTTTTCCCCTAAGTGGGAAGGTCTTTACACCGTAGTCGAGGTTACACGACCAGGCTCTGTATGACTTGCTATGGAAGACAGCTAGGTTCTTTCAAACTCTTGGAACATCAACCAATTACGCAAATTTTACATTTGAACATTCTCATTTTTGCAATATAGTTTTGATATTCCCAATCTTTTTATGTTTGTTCAGTAAAAATTCTTTTATATTTGTTCAACCGCTTCTAGTATATTCAATTGGTTTTACCTAGCCGAAGAAGAGGACAACACTAGTCGAAGTCTCTCATTTTCTACATATGGTCCTACCCACTAGAAGGAGCTTCCTAGTAACATGTTGTTCCTAACTCTTGCTGCCAGCACAAAACAATTAAGTCATCTACTGACACGTTGGACAGATATAAAAGAAATAACTCGAATGATTATCTCACTATCATTTGTGTTTTCAATTTGATTAACCTAATTGAAGTGTGGTAACGACTACCTAGTCAGAGACTTTCCTCTCTGCATGTAGTCCTGCCCACTAGAAGAAACTCCCTAGCGTTGACTCGTTCCCAACTTTTGCTACCAGAGCATGACAATCGAATTCGACAATGGTAGATAGATGATATACTCTTCTCGATACTATTTGCTTAGTTTATCTATATAAACTAAGTAAATAGTTGGGAGCTAGGATAGAGTTATTCATATAATTTCATTTGTTAGCTCTAGGTTTATCATTTCCTTTTTCTTCGCTCTTTTATCTTACGAGTGCAAAAGAAGATAGATTACAGTAAAAAGAAGAGACTTCTCATTCATCAAAGAAAAAAAGAAGAGATTTTTTCATCAAAGCTAAGTCTTATACAAAACTTTTCATTTGCACGACTATTAGGAAGGAGAGTCGAGATGCATTTCTTCTACAACCTTTCGAGCAAAAGGTTCGGCTTCCTCGATCAGTCAAGCAGCTTATGTCTGAGCAGTCAAAGTTGTGCTGGATTGGTTGAAATGATTGATTCGAGTCGCGCGCTTTGAGTTTTACCAAAGCATAGCTTACGGCACCTCTAACCGCTTTCCAGATCTATTCGACTTGCTCGCCCTTCAGAGTAGCTAAGTACTTCTCCAAAGTCTTCACTTGCAGTCCAATTGTACTCATACAAGCGATTATGGTATTTTTGGGAAGATCCATCTTCTTAGAGCCAAACTTGTTGAGTAAATTATTAAAGAGTTTAGCATTGTCATCGAGAATTATCTTCACCAACTTCGTCTCCTCTTCACTGTGAGTGGAGATATTAGAGAGTCATTTTATTTTAGCTATAACTCCTGTAAACAGAATAACGATAGTTAGGTCGTGTGACATATCACAATACTACTCCTCAAAAGTTAGTCAAAATGGAGTTTTCCTATGACTAGTTAGTTGCAAATTCTTCTAAGACTATCTAGTTGAAGGTGAAGTATCTCTTACCTAAAAGTCGTGCATCAAGACTTTCAAGATCGATTTCATCTTATCTTTCTTCTCCTTACTTATTCTGGAAAGAGCTTCGATCACCTTGGTCTTTTCCACAACCTCGACACGAAGACTATTTATTTTGGTTTCTTTTTCTGTCGAAGGAAGGAAATCAAGGAAAACGAGAAAGATGTCAAGAAAATAAACATCATTGAGTTCAGAACTTACTATTTATTTTTTCTTCTAAGGTCTTGCCCTTGGAATCGACCTGCATTAGGTCTAACCTTAGGTCGGCAACATTCTTCTTGAGCTTCTGTGTCTCGAGTTTTTCGTTCTCGAGTATAGCCGCCAAAACTTTTGCATCACTCTTGGGCCAAGAAGGGTTGGCAGTAAATATGAGCAATCAAAATAAAATTTGATTGCAAGAAAACTTACCATGATCTCGTGTCATTAGAGAGGTTGGCATTCTCTTGCCGCAGGAGAGTGAGTTGTCTGTGGTACTCAGCCACAGTCAACATGCTCTTCAATGCTCTCTATGTTCAACAAAACAGTGAGAAACCAGGAAAGATTATGTACGAATATCTAAGTACTAGATACTTACATTCATCTCCCTACGAGCAAAGTTTGCGAGAACACTCATAGCGTCTTGTAGCTGGTCAAGTTCATCGACCCTTTTTCACCACACCTTTTCGAGACGTTTATCATCAAAAATGTTCCCTTCATTGGGCAGGTTGTTTGGGTGTGGGGCCTGAGGTCGATCGAAAGAATGCCTTGCTACAAAATGAGGGTTAAAGACAAATGAGAACAAGTTGGGAAACTCATCTTCTTTCTAGAAATTACCTTCTTGAGATTGAGGAGGAGTGTCTTCGACAAGCCTCTCGATGCATCGCTCGAAAATTTCTCCAACCTTCTCTGTTTCAATGACCATCTCCATGGTCATGCGCTAACGTCAGCTTCCATCACTGTGGTCGTCATTTGTTCAACCACCGTTTCCATCTCTTCTGTGACTGCGGGCAAAGTCATGAGAGACTATCCAGCAATATCATCTTTGTTTGATGGAGACGCCGAGCTGCATGCCACAAAAGTAAGACAGTTTTTCAATAAAATATTGAAGTGAAAAACCATGTGTATATCTATACATACATTATTTTTGCTCTCTTGATTTTTGAAGTTAGAAGAAATCTTTCTGGAGATCAGTTTCTTCAATTTTCTCTCTTCGACCATCTCTGGTCGAATGGGGACACTCTCGGCCACGCCTGGCCGAGAATCTTGAGCAAGATCTTTTGTTCCTTGCCCCTCTTGGCTCTTCTGATAGTTAAAACCATATTCGACTACCTGAAGAGTCGATCCCTCCTCGATCATAGGTACTGCTGTTGCAGCAATTTTTTTCACAAAAGATATAAAATCCTTCTAGTATTTTTTTGTTGAGTTGCTTGATAAAACCTCAAGAAACACACACTGAATGGGTTTCGGTATTATAGTAGAAGGGTACATTGATCTTAGGAGTCAGTTGCTCAAATATAGCTGCCTCTATCTCAGATGCAACACTTATGTCTGCAATGAATTTCTGGATTGGACCAGTCTGAGCAACGGGGGAAGAGTGGTAGGACAGACAGCAACACTTGAGCTTGCTTTTCCTTTGTCGGCAACTCTAGTCAGCCGACGCCTATCGGCAGTTGGAAAGTCTGTTTTCTCTGTCATTTTTCCGATAACCATCAATTCGACCCATTGGTCGTCTTGACGGTTATTCACGCCCACATTCTGAAGAAAGGAAGAATAACATTTAGTCATAAGTTTTTCCATGACTACCTAATCGTAAATTTTCTATGACTATCTAGTCGTAAGTTTTTCTATGACTATCTTTTTCTACGACCATATAGTCCTAAAGGTCAATATTAGTCTTTCGATTACTTTTAGACGTTTTTCTCTTTCTACGGTGGACACATCCACCAAGATATGAGGAGTCTCCATTTCTAGTGATGGAGCCTTCTCGCAGATATTTTTGACCCAGGAGTCAATCTCCTCCAAGTCAAGATCTGATTTATTTAAAACGAAAGGTTAGTATACAATACTCAGAATTTAAATATACCACTATGAGCACTACTGTACGTACCATTTTCATAGTCTCTAGTAGTATCAGTTGCACCTGAGTACATCCACATGGGATGAGCTCGTCTCTTCAGAGGGCTGATGCGACTAGTGGTGTAGCCTTTCACTACATACCAACCCGTAAGTCCCTTATCCCTCAGTTCCTTGATAGCTGAGATGTAGGGAGCAATCCTGATAGTGTTCTTTGATATTGAATTCCAGGATAGATTCTTCTCAACAGCCTTCTCCACAAAGGAAAAACTGTCATCAATGGTGGTCTCCTAGTAAAACCATTTCTTCTTTCACCCTAGCTATGATGACCTGGTGAACACCTAGATGCATGCCTCTGACTTCCCAACGTGAAGCTTCAATCCGTAGCTTCCAGCGATTCCAGTTTGACAGCTCATCTCATGATAATACCAGAAGAGCTCCAAGTCTACGGAGATCCCTAAATACACTTCGTAGAGGTACACGAATACACTTAGCATGGTAATTAGGTTAGGAACCAGATTCACCAACTCAACCCTGAAGTAGCCGAACACCATTGTGAGAAAAGGATGAGTAGGGAGACGAAGGCCGCACTCACAAAAAGGTCTAGAACACCAGGATTTGGCCAATCTCCCCTGATGGCTAGTGCTGTCCGATGACTTCAATCCATTTCATGAATTTTCATGGTGGGATCTTCTCAGCCTCTTCTAAGGCCTTTAGCTTGGGCCTATCCATCTCCGACACTGCCCAGTTGGATGAAAACTTTGCTATTTTTTTGACATAATGATTTGGATGTAGGAGAGGGTTGAAGGAGGAAGACGACTTGTTCATCAGAAAACGCAAGGATAAAAGTGATTGAGGAAAGTGAAGCTGAAAAGTAGCCCAAAAGTGGCTTTTTTATCGAAGCATCGATTACTCGTCTCGGGAGTTGAGCAGTTTTCTGGGGAAGTGAATGGGCGGACAGAATTATGAGAGGTAATTAAAAATTCTCTTTGAAGTCCATCTGTCTTCTCAACTCAAACAAAATTACATTTTTGTCCAAGCGCATTCCTAATCAAGAATCGAAAAGATAATGCTTTCGATCATATACAACTCCACTTGCACAAGTAAGTTATTTTTATTTGAAGTTAGGGGCTAGATAACGAGGATATAATAGTTCTTTATTTATTATATCATCATATTCTCTGAATATACCCCTTAACAATAAAGGAGAAATTTCGTAGAATAATCATAAGCTTTACAGCGACTACTCTGTAGTCGTAAGTTATGCTACAACTATTTAGTCGTGAGTTCTGCTATAACTATCTAGTCGTAAGATCTGTTATGACTATCTAGTCGTAAATTATGCAATGACTCCCTAATCATTCTCTTATGTTCGACTGACCTACTCTCATAGCGGGTCTGTCTGACAAGATAGTTAGAACGTGTGTTTATGCTCTATAACCGCACACGATCCTGCCCATGTCTCTCTGACAACAACCGTCCTACGGCAAACGACTATCCACGTCTCTTTAATAATAACCGTCATCCAACAGTTAACTTCCAAAGTGTCAAGATGTCTTTTGGTAAGAAACAACCGCCACCACTTCGTCACCGATATAAAGGTTGATGTTGGAGAAGGATGGGGGCAATCAGTTCTGTAAGGAGTACTATATTTATCACACTATCCACACTTAAAACTTTTCCTCAGTAATAGTAACACAGGACGTAGGATTGTTATTCTCCTAGAAGAAGGTCTGAACCTGTATAAAAATTTTTGTTTCTTTACTCTGCATGATCATACGAAAGTCTTGAGTGCTTTCTCCTGAATCCAAGAAATCATACGTAAGATCGATATTAAACATCGACACTGTTGTTCCTAATTTTTGTGGTTCATATAAAAAAAAGTCAAACTCAAATAAGTACCTCTTGGTTCAATTTTTTAATTCTATAAAAGTACAAAATAACATCTTCTTTGCTCTCATCTTTTTTATATTCTACAATATTTGCACTTTATGGTCTCCTGGGTATACTACAATCGAATGGTACAAGAGCAAATTGTTTAATGCATCAACGCACTAATTTGTGGTGCTACGGATCAAGGCCAGGACGCTCCTAACCTATCCTATATCTGTCAGACAAAAACAAAGTGGCTACTATGCCCGCTGGCTTTTGACAAGTTCTTCTAAAGGGTGAGGTTATCCTGTGCTTTTGTGCTCTTTCGCCAGATAAAGAGGTGTTTGCTTTGACTTCTATAAGGCATTTTTCTATGGTAAATGGTTCTTTACAGTACCAAGCTTTTAAATGGAGTATCTTTTTAAGGTGGATTTACTAGTCGATTGTAGTATACACTATAGTAATTTTATTTATATTAGCCAAAATTGCACGTAAGTATCTCTCTCTACAAACTTCTCTATAAGCTGTTACTATTTATAAGTCAAAGCCAAAAGCTATCAGCAAAAACTAATGTAAACGCCCCTAAAGTTTAGTCTAAATTGATATGCTTGCTTATTGTATCATTTGCTCCCATGAAGCAAATAGTCTCCACTATTCCAACCTGAACCTGGTCCTGGGGTCTTGATGTCGCAACGAGTCTCTACTATTCCAACCTGAATCGAGAATGACTTGAGTAGTGAGTTAGGGTTTAGTGTGGGGTGGCGAGAGGTGGTCGGGGTGGCGAATATGGCGGCGACAGTGGAGGAGGCATCAAGGAGTGTGATGGTGAAGGAGGCAGCGGGCAACGCTGGTGCCGCTCTCGGCGCCGGCAGCCGCTATGGGAGGTGAAGGTGATGGTGGCACGCCGGAGGGTCGCGTCAGCGCTTAGGGATGGTGCCGGCTAGGCAAGGGGAGGCATGCGTGGTAGGGGAGGGGTGGCGGCGGTGACTGTTTGGAGAAAGGAGGATGGGTATATTAGGGTTTGCACAAATCTTAAAGTGATCATACAGTCCAAAATGTACCTGGTTTCAAAGAAAAAACAAGTACCCGATGCCTAGGCATACCCTTTTTTATTGTTTTGGGTGTGTTTCCCGAATGTGTCTGCACTGCAAGAGGATATATGAGACATGAAACTATAAGCTAAGCTGTAAGACCCTATTGCTTAGAAATAATAAGGATGGGTAATACTATCGATAACTGTTATCTGAAATTCAATTGGCAAAGTGAAGTCATTGTAATTTGTCTGCGTGCCTGCTTGTTCGTTTCCATTTTCAGGGTGGTCTAAAAGCCTTCTTTTGGCACGCGTGGCCATCTGCAACAAGGTATAGATCCTACCGGAACCACCTATTGTTGTTGTTGTGGTGGTGGTGGTGGTGTGAGTGTAGCATTTCACCTATTGGGGTTTAAATCCTAGTAGCCACCTTTACGCACACGTTGTGGATTCATTTGTGTCGTTGTATCCACCTATCAATGCATATGCTCTCCCTCCCATTCCTGTCGCCCTCTTGTGTGAACTTCCACCTGCTGATGTCTTCCTCGGTGGCACTCTATGCACCGCTATATCCCACTGACTAGTTGCTTGTGGTGTCCTGCCTTTAAGAGGAGATGCTACCGTCCTCATTGTTAGTTGAGGGAAGATGATGATGAATCAATAAGTAGATATGAGAAATTTCATCCCTAAATCCAAGTTTTTGATATTAAAACTTTGAGATTGAAATACTTTCTAGTGTCAATTGGAAGTTCCCAAACTTAATTGTTTTGAATCTAAGTTGTTCAACTTCCCGAGTTTGAAAGGTTTGTAGAAATTTTTTGAATCCCAGGGGATTTCAAATCTTGATTGAAAGTTCTCCTTGAAAGTTTTGATTTCTCATCTGAAAGTTTCGATTTCTCATGCAGAGAAAACATACAAAAAGTGGAATTTAATTGAAATTTCTTCAATCTGATTGATTTTTGCAGCGAGTTGTAAATTCTAATGGTGTGCTCCAGCGATGGAGTTGGTAAGAGAGGGAAGGCACGAGAAGACCTAGCCAAATAGGACGCCCAGTCTAGCCCGGCATGAGCCGTTTAGGCATGGCCCAGTTGGCCCGGTTAACTAAACAACCTTGTCATGTTAGTCCACAGGCTTAGCCTCAGACCCAAGTACAGCCCAAGGAGTTTACAGGCCATCAGCCCATTAAGCACTGCCTCGCCTACTAACCATGTTGGCCAGTCGGCCTTCTGCCCTCCTCAATCGCTCAGTCACTTTGCTTCGACTACTCCCTCCCTCCCCACATACACACACACTCAGCCACTCTGCTCCGACCGCTCGCCGCCCCCTAGCCCCTAGCCCCCACCTTCTCTGGTGGTCCGATCGCTCTGCTCTGCCCACCCTCTACCTCCCCCGCTCTAGCGCCTACCCCCACTAGCCCACTTTCTTCGTCGCTCCCTCCATCCCTTCTCCACCGCTCGGCCTGCCCCCCCCTCTCCAGCGCTTCGCCTACACCCACCTTGTCCAGCGCTCCATCCACCCCTCTGGCGCTCGACCAATCGGCCCACCCCCCCCCCCCCCACCTTTTCGGTGCGCCGCCTACTGCCCACCCCCACTCCCTTCACTGTCTACCTCTTCGACTCACCTACTATCACCACCCGCCAGATTCGCTAGAGTGTCGGACCGCTGCTAGCTCGACTCCTACACCATCAGGTCTAATGGTGTCATCCATGCATGGGTCGAACTTGGTCGAGCACGTTACTTTTTGTATCGGCCGATCCACTGTGCTGAGGTGCCGGTCCAAGTATGGCACGCATGGCTTGTTTATCCATGTGTTATGTTATGTTTAGATCGAGTTAATAGTATCATATTTTGAGTTGATATGATTGACCCGACCGATTTAGAAAGCTCTAGTTGCAACTTGCGAGCATGTGTGTCATGGCGCACGCTTGCTTCAGTATTGTGGTAAAAATAAAATCACTTTAAAGAAATAAAAGAAAGACAGAGAGCTGCCATGATTCCGGCGGTGTCCGTACCACCCAACCCAACAACAGCCGCAGCCGCAGCCGCAGCCGCAGCAGTTTCAGTTTGAGGCCCTCCCAAGTCCCAACCCCGATCCACTGCCGCGCGACCTCTCTTCCCGATCGCCGGCAGCCCGAAGTGCCTCCGACCTCAGGCCTACCTAACAGATCGCGAGCGAGCGAGGGTGCACGGTAGAACAATTGGAGGGAGGAGCCAGGTGTTGGTTCAGGTATGCGACGAGCCCCCATCCCACCCCACCCCACCCCACCCCGCTGTTTCGTTTCCTCACAGATTAAATTTTGATGCTCCTCCTGTACTGCAACCTGCAATTAAGCTTCGCCCTCGTATCGATGTGCTAGCTCAGTACATCGTAATTGTCTCAAGAGGTAAGACGCCAAGAACAGCAAGGCTAGGAGGAGGAGCATGGATAAGGAGGAGCCCGGCGCCAATGAGAATAAGCATGCGTCGGTGAGCGTCAGCAATGTGGACGAGGACGATGGCACGGACGCCAACGATGTGGAGGATGAGGATGACGACCATGGGAAGCACACCATGGTGCTTGGCCCTCAGGTTCCCCTCAAGGACCACCTCGAGCTCGACAAGGTACTATTAACATACTCTCTCTTTATTTATAACCATGATATGGCACCTTCAACATCTAAGTGTAGAGTATCATGGATTTTTTCCCATAGGATGATGACAGCCTCAGAAGGTGGAAGGAGCAGCTCCTTGGAGATGTTGATACCACTAAGCTTGGAGGTACATTTATGTTAATCACTAACGCTCCTATTTGTGTTTGAATGGGCACGCTAGAGCACAAATAAGTTGACCATTTTATTTCTTTTAACAAATTAGATGTGATTTTTCTCTAAAAAAATTAGATGCGATTTTGTTAAAATTTCTATTCAGTTAGAATAGATAAAGAGAAACATGGCCTAGAAAGTGCAGTCAAACCAAGTTTCCAGATGCTTAGACTGATTGTTCATTTCATATATTCAGAGACTGCAGAACCAGAGGTGACCATATTGAACTTGACCATCCTGACACTGGGCCGGCCTGATCTGGTTCTGCCGATCCCATTCGTGCCGGATGACAAAGGGTACGCATTTGCACTCAAGGACGGGAGCACCTACAGCTTCCGTTTCTCCTTTACCATCTCCAACAACATTGTGTCCGGTCTCAAGTATACACATACCATCTGGAAGACTGGAGTAAGGTGATTCATAATTAAACATATCTATGGATTTTTATGTCTTCTTTGTTGGTTATGCTCTGAAGCTGCCCTAAATGAGAATGAATGGATTTTTGTTTGAAAAAGGTTTAGTGAGATGAGGGGATGAGTCGAAAATAGCTCTATGCAATGTTTTGATCTGAATCTGCTTTACGATTTTGGCACTACAACTTTGATCAATGAATTTGCACTATATCTGATTGACTTCTAGGCATGTAGTCTTAATCACCATTTTCCACTTTGCTAAATGAGATAATATATCTTAGTAATTCTTATCTGAACCATTAAGTCATGTATTCCTGCTATTACGTTTCATCAAAGATCTTTTTCCTCACTCAATAAATGTGCTGTCAGTTCAAGATCTTATGAGAGATAGTGATTATTTCATGATACGGAATGAATCAACTGATTTTAAGGCAATCTTATGTTGCGCGTAGCAGCAAGTTTCATGATTCTCAGTGGAAAAAAAGGTGTGCATAGTATGCTGAATGTGTAATTTTCGATTGCTGTTTATTGAGCTCAATTAATCGTGCTATGTATTGAGATCAAGAACATAGTCATGTAGTACAGAAGTAGTATTTGCCGCTCAATTTGCCCCCACCTATGTGTTCTCTCTAAATAGTTGAGTCTCTATTCCTTTTTGCAGTGGAAAATCAGAAGGTGATGCTTGGGACCTTCAGTCCTCGGCAGGAGCCTTACATTTACGAGGCTGAAGAAGATAACACCCCAAGCGGTATGTTTGCAAGGGGTTCGTATGATGCTAAATTAAAGGTAAGGCTATGTTCAAACGTAAACTTATACAAATTTCGAAAGAGTCATGATGAGATCAAAACAAGAGCTGAATCAATGAATATGGTCTGGCCTAGTCATAGCGCCTTAATGATAGCTATTTCAGTCAATCTTATATGAGTCATCTGCGCAAGTGTACTAGCTCACTTCTGTAATGCATTTGTGTGAATTTTGTTTCCAGTTTGTGGACGATGATGGGAAAGTCTACTTGGACATGAGTTATTGCTTTGAGATTAGGAAGGATTGGCCAGCCTAACAGTAACATGTTTAGGTTATAGGTAAGGACATGCATGTGTGCTCATGATTCTTCTTGAACGATTAATTCATTGTGACAACCTGAACAGGCTTTGCTTTGAATTTGTCTATTTGCCTTTGTCTCCGCCTTAATTTGATATGGTTGTTCCTTCCAAAGTCATTGGCATCTCTGTGGGGATACTTCAATCTGGAGGTTTATGTACTGAACTATGTGTGTATCTGAACAGACTAAAGCGAACGGTTGCTTGTTTTCTAAAATTTTCTATCTGCGTTTTAGTTGTCTCTTAATTAATTAACAAGGTCATTGAGAATATGATCTGTTTTTTTTTCAGTGCTAGAGGTGATTGAATTGAAAAGTTTTTCCCCCTGGAGAGACTTTGATTGTATAGTTTGGTTCTGTTACTGTTAGGTCATTTATACATAGGTGGGAATTGTTGTAATACTTGCGGTATAAGCATATAAATAGATATAGGTCATGTTCTTTGCGGCTTCTAAAAGTCATTTTTAGCTTTTGCTACAGTAACTAATTTTTAAACGTAATTTTTTTTAAGATAGGGTCTACAAGTTAATTGTAGTACACGTTAAAAAACTAATATCTGTACCATCAAAAATCATAAGCGAGTATCTCTCTTTCCGCAATCTCTGTCGCAAACAACCAAAAAGCCATCAGCCGCAGTCAAAAATCATCAGTCGCAGCCAAAAAGAACAGGCCCATAATTCCAGCATAAATAGACAATCTCAAGTAAAGTATCAAGATGTATATAAATGATATAAACTGCATATGATCATATAATTCAATCATATCATTTGTAATAAAACATATGTTCAATAAAAGGAGTAAGAATACTTATCTACACATGTATGCCAATATAAAGAACAAGGAATCAATTAAGATTAACAAACAGCATAAATTTGATTGATTAATATTTGGTGCTCTCAGAAGTAGGGTTACACAATATTAGCTCTTAGCCATCCTGCTACTATGATCTCACACTCTTCATCAATTGAATATATTAAAGAAGATTTCAAACTTTGAGCTCTAAATTCAAAGTCTAACACTTTCAAAGTTCTAATATACCCAACACATATGCATTCAGCCAGCAAGACATCAATCAGAGCAATTACTCAATTAGAATCAGATTTAGCAACATATAACTTGATTTTCTTACGGATGGCTCAAAACCAAATCATCCAATCATGCAAATCTGGGTTCTATTCATGCAATCAACAAGTGAATTGCAGTGATCAGTGACAGCAGGAATTAAACAATATGTGACTGATATATTAAAGTCTGAACATCAACATGTATAGCTCAAATTCATCATTCAGACAAATTGACGACAAATATAACAAGAATTCAGAGCTCAAAGTTATAATCTAACAATCTTAGTATAAGACCATTTCCATCATTGAGCAACACAGCCTACTGTTTTCTTTACAATCTTTAATATATGAATAAGCCACAAATGCAAAGAATTAAAATAAATCGTATACTCACAAAGCCGGTGATACTCGAAATCACCGAGAAGATCACAGAGCCAGGCATGCCATAGGGCGTTGTCCCAGAAAACTTAGCACCTCTCTGTACCACGGTGAGAGAGAGTAGCAGGGTAATTAGAGATACAAGGCCCAACTTTTGCCGTTGAATGTTCACAATCCGGCAAAGTCGAGGTGAGGGGATGCCGCACAAGCACACGGGAGGTGTCAGCCAAACACCTTGCCATCAACCACCGGGGACAGTATTCACGACCAAGTCCGACTGTTGAGTACCGAAGAGGAGGCACCACAAACCATAACAACAGAGGCAAAACAAGAACAAAAGAGAAAGTTGAAAGGGAAGAGCTCACTGCCTGTCGATGCTCATCACGGAAGGAGGCAATCCCATTTATAGCCGAGAGAGAGGAAGGGAATAACCCCCGGAGCGGTGGCCTCCAACGGATGGATCCGAAGATCCCGGGCTGCCACCGCCCCCCTCCTTTCCCACCGGGTCAGCGCCGTGCCCTCGGAATCCGGATCGCGAGCAACGCCCGCGCCAGATCTGGAGGAGCGGTCGCACGAGGGAGCGCGTCGTCCGGGGGACCGAGTCGCACGAGAGGAGCAGGCCGCAAGGTGGAGCTTGCCTACGCCGGGTGAAGCGCGCCGTCGCCCGCTCGGGAGCGCCCGTGCCACTCGGGTGAGTGTGGAGGAGCCAAGCTCCTCTTTATCTTCAGCCCGGCCCGCTGACAGGTGGGCTACTCTCTTCTCTCTCTTTTTTCTTTATCAATTGTGAAATTACCGAATTGGCCCTCTGGCCTCTGCATGATTGGTTATCTTTGTTACTCGTATATCCTGCTAGTCTGGCAGTCGGATATCCTAACGATGTTGCTTGCTAATGCTGGGCCATGCACTCAACCACTGATCACTGATTGGATTGAAATGAAGTAGCTAGAGGGACACAACTAGTCAAGTAATAAGTGAGACTGAGCAGAAACCAAACGTAGGAGCAGTCAGAGGCTCAGAGCACTGGTGAGGTACTTACTAGTCGGGTAAATAGCAGTACTACATTACAACGTGGCAAGTAATTCGATCGTACGTACATAAGAAGCCCAAGGAATTGAGCATGCAGATCGTGCTATATGTATATTGCTAGCTCCTTTTCGATCTTGATCACACCAGCTGAGCACTTTGCTTTGTGTCGGTATCATGAGCAGCAGCAGCAGCAGCATGTATCTGTCTAGAGGAGGAGGAGTCCTTTTGTTGATGAGCAAAGGCATCGGAAGCGGCATGGGCATGGCCCTTGTAGCGGTAGTAGTGGGAGCAGACGAGAAAGTAGAAGAGGTTGAGGAGACCCATGGTGGCAATGACGTAGAAGTAGTAGTCCACCTTGGAACCGTTTATGTCGTCGGTTAGCCAGCCGGTGAGCTTGGTGGTGACGCTGACGAGGGCGGTGCTGAGGTAGCTGGAGCCGGCCAGGCTGCAGAAGAAGAGGGAGCCGGCCAGCGTCTGCATGTGCTCCGGGAACTGCTTGTTGTAGAACTCGATCTGCCCCACCGCGTTGAAGGCCTCGGCGACGCCCATCAGCGCCAGCTGCGGCGCGAGCCACATCACCGACATGGGCGACACCCCTCCGTGGGCCAGCGCCGAGCTCCTCCTCCTGCGCTCCACGAGCCCCGCCACCACCATCGACATGGGGGCGATCACCAGCCCTATCCCCTGCCTCTGCAGCAGCGTGATGCCGCTGTCCACCCCGGTCAGCCTGCGCGCCGCGGGCACGAGGAGGCGGTCGTAGACGGGGATGAAGAGGGTCAGGGCGAGGAAGGAGATGGAGAGGATGGAGCCCGGGGGGATCTCGAAGCGCGGCCCGAGGTGGCGGTCCATGGTCATGGTCTGCAGGATGACGAAGGTGAACTGCTGCGCCAGCGCCACGAAGCACAGCACGCCCGAGACCCATATGGGCACGATGCGTATCAGGCACTTGACCTCCTCGATCTGCTGGACGCTGCACAGACCATCATTGCTCTTGCTCATCTTGTCCTCCTCCGGCTCCGATACGCTGACGACGATGGCGGCCTTGTTGAGGAAGGCGAACTGGGAGCTGAGCGGCAGCCTGAAGACGCGGTTGCTCTTGGTGGGCGGATTGTAGTAGAGCCGATGGTCATCAGGAAGCTCGAGGCGCCTGTTCCTGAAGGCCGCCACCAAGACCCTGGCGATGCCGGAGAAGACGCTGCCCTCCGGCGGCACGTGCACGTAGAGGCCGGCACCGGCGAAGAAGAGGGCGATGGAGAGCAGCATGAGTGCGGTGGGGATGGCGAAGCCGACGGCCCAGCTGACGTTGTTCTGGATGTAGACGAGGACAGTCATGGAGAAGACGAGCGCGGCGGTGGTGGTGCCGTAGTACCAGTTGAAGTAGCTGTTGAGGCCGCGGACGCTGTCCTCGTCGGTCTGGTCGAACTGGTCCACGCCGAAGGGCAGGCTGCACGGACGGATGGCCCCGGCGCCGATCGTCAGGAGGACCAGGGACAGGTACAGCATGCCCAGCTGCGCAGGCGACGGCGCTGCCCCTGCAGGCCGCAGCGCCGGAACTGACGCGGACAGGGTCATACCCAGCAGGCCCTGCATGCATGCGCATACAAGGATCGGAGGAATATCCAAGAAGAAGAAGAAGAAGAAGAAAGAAGAAGAATTGATGGGCGTACGAGCAGCGTTGCGAATGATCCGTATGCGAGGGTGCGGAACCTGCCGAGGTAGGCGTCGGAGACGAAAGCGCCGAGCAGCGGCGCGAAGTTGGTGCTGCCGAAGAAGATGTTGGTGATGTTGGTGGCCTGCAGCTGCCCGACGTTGAAGCGGCGCACCAGATACACCGTCAGGTTCGCCGCCACGCCGAACGAGGCCGCCTTCTCGAATGTCTCGTTGCCTGCCCGCCGGCGATCAGCGTCAAGCAATGATTAGAGGTTAGGCCAGCAACCAACCATGCAACTAACCTACCTACCTACCTATGATGAAGGGCATGCACCTCCATCCTCGGGGCCTTTTGGCTGCAGCCACAGCAATCTCTTCCTCGCTGCTGCTGCTGCTGCCGCCGCCGCCTCCAACCATCGTCTTGCTGGTAACCGAGTGGCCTGTAAACTATTCGACACACACATGCATATATACTCGAGTGGCCTGCCGGCAGACAGTGACCTCCTCGACCATCCGACTAGTTTGGTTTGGTTTGGTTTGGGTTGGTCTGGTTTGGTTTGAATGTTACCGGAGTAAATCATCGACTTGCTTTTCTCACATATATGTACGCATGTATACGGAGAGCTCGCACCATATAAGTTATGTAAGGACAGGACAGGCAGACCAACTGGCTGAGAGGGAACGCCATCCAAGAGACGCCAATTATAGCGAGGCAATCGTGCATCTACACTGTATATGGCAGCGGATTTTCTACCCTAGGCTAGGGACCGCGTGCTCCTCCAGATCCATGATATGCTTCGTTAGCGCGCTGCACTCATGCTATAAATTGCGAGCTCTTTCGTAGTCACTCTCGTAGTCTCATTTATATTAATCTCTCTCGTAGTGTCACAATTCTTCGCAGCCGATTAGCAGTCGTATTAGCAAGTAATTCCTATGTAATACATATGTGTATGTATTCATGCAATTATTTATTTCATTGTAATTTTTAATTTATAGTATTGTACTGTCATTATATGTATGTATGTATATATGCGTGTGTGTATGCATATATATGTATATATATACATGTATATATGTGTATATAATGTACGTGTATATATATGTATATGTATATGCACACACACACACACATATATATATGTTATTATACATATATATACACATATATGTGTTAATATATGTACATAAATGTATGAATGATCGCTACGTCTCAATCTTGCGGACTATGAGCTTGTTGTCCTTTGCGAGGTTTGTCTCTATCGGACGCCAGTTTACCCCTGGACGGCAACCTACTCTCAACACTTGTGGATAGGTGAAGGGCCGAGACACACATCTTCCACTTTCAATGGAGTGAGATGACAGTCACTCTGCAGGACGTTTCGTTCTTGACCAGTCTCCCTCTCTAGGGTGAGGAACTTGTCCAGCCCCTTCACTGGCAGACTGGAGGGACAGGCTGGCGTATCAGTTCAGCTTGGCTGTCCCGGAGGGTGCTCGTGGCATCTCATGCACTTGGCTGAGGCATTTCAGTCTGTCGAAAAAATAATAGACAACCTAAGTCGTGGCCGTTCGACGGACCACGCCGTGCGCATCGGGCACTTAGTGGAGGCACCGTGCCCATCCGCCAGGTCATCACAACCAAGCGAGTCTGATTGGCCATCGCGATCTACCGAGTCCGGCCGACGTCATAGTGCTACCTGTTGATCATTTTCGAGCCAGGTCGACGAGGAGGTATCTTACGTACAAACCTACGTTTTATTTGTCTATTATGCCTTACGTTCTGCAAACATCATGGTATTCTCCCGCCGCAGGTCCATCATCAAGATGCATTACTTTTACCCTCCACATAGCCTACATAGACTATCACTCGTCGGTCATCTTCGCTGCATATCCAGGAGGTACGAGATTCACATTCTATATCTAGAATATTTATTGTGACTAATATCGTTCCATCTTGTAGCCTTCAATTCAATGTGAGGATAACGATATGGGCCTCCTGACTGCTTCTAGGGAGCAGTACACAGCGCTAGGGTTTGCAACATACGCAAGGTAAAGCTCATCGTTCACCTATGTACGCAGGGTTTGGAGCTCACACACAGTTTGGAGACTTGGGTGGGTAGAGCTCATCGTTCACACCATACGTAGGGTTTGGAGCGCACGCACAGTTTGGAGACTTAGGTAGGCAGAGCTTCTCTGGCTTCGTTGGCACATCGTGCGGCCAAGGCCAGAGCTCCTCTACACGAACAAGATTTCTAGAGTCCTTCGTTCAGGACTTGATCGTTGGTAGCCCCCAGTTCAATGTATCTCAGCAGGAGGACATCGATGCTTATCAGACCCAACCTACTGTAACTCAGCCTACTGATGCACCGTTGGCTACTCAACAAACTGAACGGTCTCCATACCTCCTTTGATCTGACACGTATGATTCAGATTGGCTATCGTACCCCACGGGACATGCTCAACAAAAGACAAGACCACACCCGCAGAGGCAGACGCGGCGAAGAAATATTAGTGACTCAGATGAGTGATTCATATCACATCCCGTGCTATGCGCTTTATGTACTGCTACATCCGATGCCATGCGTTTTTTGTACTGCTATATCCCGTGCCATGCGTTTCTTTGTACTGCTATATGTACTCCTTACGCAATTGAATAAAAATTATACCATCAAGCCCACTGTGTAAGGATCCTTAAAAAAATTTATAATTTTTCAAGCTCATTTCCTATATTAAAAAAGTCTTATAAAAAGTTTACATAAATAAATTTTTAAGTAAAATTCAAAATAGGAAAAAAATTATGAGCAAATTACACAATGAAGTACGTTACATCGTGAAACTCCACAAAAAATTTCGTAAGTTTTTTTGCTCATTTGTTATATATAAAAATTCTACGAGCAGTGCGTGTAAATAAATTTTTTAATCATACAATTAAACTAATTAATTACAACGCTAATGGCTTACTGTCTCGTGGTTGTGCAGCAGGCTCTTGGCCGCATGGTGGCTGGCAGTTGGCCACATGGTGGCGGGGCGGCAGGCCCCTGCCGCTTTGCCATGGGGCTCCTTCGGCCACATGTCAGCTCCAGGACGTTGCCTCGGGTGGCAAAATAGACACTTTTGCTAATTTCAGGTGCATACTGATATTCTTGTAAATATGGCTTCAAACTACGCTATATGTGCCAAAACTCATAATTCATGTTGTGTACATCCATCTCTCCTTTCTCCCCGTCGGTGGCTCACCCGAAACCTTGTCGCACCATCAAGAATCTCAGGAAACCTTGAGCCGCATCAACATTGGATCCCTGATGCGCGTGGGCTCGCAGCGGCTGGTGGTGGAGTAGGGAGTAGGCGGTGCAAGCACGGGCGAGAAGAAGGTGGCACATCGGCAGTAGTGAGGCCTCCCATGCAAGCCGAAGAGAGGAGAGAGAGGGGTTGAGATTTTAGGAAATAGAGGAATACATAAGAAATACAAATAGGGGTTTGGATACATATGAATCTCAAAGCGGAACCAACGGTGGATGCAATGAGTACGTGCCCCCCAAAAAATGCTTTTCCCCTCTGTGTCTCCTGAGTATCCAATGGTATTTAGTTAATGGAGTATTATGTGCACGAATTGAATGCATATTCAAAATAAGAGCAATTAAATCATGAGTGGAAAAAATGCATACATCATCGCTCTGATTTTAAATGTAAATTGTTTTGAACATTGGCGCGATCTACAAGGTGAAACTTTGACTATGAATTTCTACAAGAATATATTGCTTTGAATAAAAATAATTATACATTATGAAAGTATATTTCATGATGGGTCTAGTAACACCAATTTCATGTTGCCAATCTTGTTAATTTTTCCTATATTTGTGGTTAAATCTAAAAATATTTGATCAACATAGATTCTAGAAGACTTGCATTTAGAATCAGAATATGTGTGCTACCTAAGTACCGACATATACATAGGAAGGAGTATTACACGCGTGATATATGCATGCAGAAGAAGCAGCATGCGTATGATGTTGATGATCATGCGCACATGGATCATCGGCCTGGTCAACTATAGATAGATAGATATGGGGAGTTATCCCATGAAAATGACATCTTTTGTGAAAATAGTGCAAGTTTCACTAAAATTGCTCGCACAGCTTTTCGAAATTTTCAAAAACAAAATGGAAGCTATAGATAAGTATGGACCTATATCTATACTAAATTTTAAGGGCAAACTTAATCACGTTTGTAAGATACAAAAAAGATAAATACGATATGTAACAGTGTTTATCGCTGTTCAACATTGTTGCTTGTTATATGTCGTATTTATCTTTTTTGTATCTCACAAACAAGATTGAGTTTGCTTTTGAAATTTTGCATGGATAAAGACAACATACTTAGGTATAGTTGACATTGTTTTGAGAAATTTTGAAAACTTGTGCATTTGATTTTAGTGAAATTTACATTATCTTCACAAAAAAGATCGATGTCATTTTTACCTTATCTCCTCCATAGATAGAGATAGTACTCCACTAGCTAGTACATACATATAGGCACAGTACCTAGCGATTGATTAAGATTGAGTAAGGTAGGACTTCAGCATTTTCCGTATTCCCAGAGTACATGCTTACATCTTTCAATGTACAACTTAAACAAACATGTTATATATTTTTACTACTTTTGATGTATTTAAATAGTAATTTTAAGATATTCTAATATGACATAATTTTAAAAAATTATCGGTGCCCTTTGTTTGTTATATACCTTTTTCCATATGGAAAAGAAGCATATATATAAATTATGCTATAAAAATAGAATTTAATGGAATTTTTCGTAGAATTCACATTAGATAATCTTATAATCATTATTAGAGTGTGCTCAAAAAAAGACAAAGAGGTATAACTTATTCATTTAAGCGGTATATGGGGAAGTGGGAGCACGTATGTATGTATGTATCATAAACATTGGTATTACATAACGAATACATATCTATTTTGAAATAAAAAACATATGTTTTTCTAGTATCTAGCCATACGTTTGTACTAGAAATCCAGCTAGTTTATGTACTCGAACATATATTAATGGTAAATGCTTTAAAAACCATATGACCACATAGATTTAAACGGACTTATATCGCAAGGCGGAGAACACGTGGTAGTAGCTGCAGGTTGCTTAGATTAAATATATGGTCATCGTTCGATCTCAGATCAGCTTTCTCAACAGTCGAGCTCAGCTCTAGTACACAGCATTCGCACGCGCGCGTGGTCCAAACTATCTTTATGAATCAACAGTTGCTACCACTTATCCCCAAGTCAACTGCGCACTAGTACATTCTGATTCCATTGACTTGTAGGTATCATGGACTCGTTTAGGATTCTTTTTTTCTTTTGCATTCTCTACCTCTACCGTCTTGTATTTTGTTTGTGTGGACATTTGTTTTCAACTAGCTACATCTAGCCACCGTGTGGATCGAAGTTGTATGTAATTATGGAAACACGCAGAACTTTTTCGCAAATTTGCCACGTGGTATGGGTGGAGGGACGGGAATCCCCCAACTTTGATTTAGTGATAAGTAACATAGAAACAATCCAGCTAGGACATTAATACTGAAAGGAAAGAAGTAGAAAGGACACAAAATGTAAAAACAAGAAGTAAATAAATAATTTAGCCAGAAAGGTACCACTGTAGGAATGAAATAGAAAGCACACAAAAGGAGAAGCTAAAATCGCGAGTATGAAAATATAAAAACATGTGTGAACTATATGTAGAAGAAACATCCATGAAATCTAATGAACGAAGCGCTGATAGTAATCGAAACCGGTATAGCTAGCACAAAAATAACTCTGCCAGTATGTAAAACATAGAGGTATATAAACATTATTGCAGGACATCTACTTTAAAGTTAAACACAAAAAGAATAAAAATCTGAAATGGTAATAATAGCAATGACAGTGTAGCAACAGTGAAATACAACTGATGTATCAAGTAATTAGGAGTGTGAAAAGGGTAATTGTTACCACAACGAAATAAAAGAAGCAATTCTTAAATAGCAACTAAGCAAATAAGATATACAAACAAAACATGGAAGCAACGAGAAGTAAAGGAAAACATACAAGGGAAAGTGTATTTCACTTTCGCAAACACTAAAGGGAAACATAAGAATAAAACTTTGTAAAATAAATTGTCACCACGGTAAAGACTAAGAAAAACACCTTATGAACAAAAGGCACTAACAGTAAACCAAGGTGAACACTTAAGATTAAAAGGGAAATAACTGTGCTTTAAAATACAATGTATTGAGATATCCGAATGCACTCCTGCATAGCAAAGAAAACAGCAAATATTACGATATGAATTAAAGAAAGAAAGTGATATATGGTACTAAAATTGTAAAAAAACTCTCGAAAGCATACTTACAGGAATAGCAGTATCGCAGAAAAATTCGTAAACATGATGTCTCCCATGTTAGTCCAAGACGGAGAACATGAGTGTAAAGCATCTAACGAGAGAGCCATAGCCAAAAAAAATGTAATATACATAAGTAATCACGGATAAACTAATAAATATATTATTTTGGGAAATGAACGAAATAGCACTAAAGCAAACGTAACAAAGGTAGCAAATAACTATGGGAAAAAAGCACGCAGATAGAGTAAAAAAGCAGTCATAAATGTAGAAACCCCACATCAAACCCGCCTTTTAATCCATTCACGAAAATAGCAAAGGTAGCAAACAACTACGGAAAAAACCATGCAGATAGAGTAGAAAAGACGGGCGTAAATGCAGAAACCCCTCATCAAGTTCGTCTTTTAATCCTGAATGGATGTAATTGTGCAAATCGTAGAGGGCAGGAACCTTTTATCAACATTGTAGCTTAATAAAAAACGAATATAAATACAGAATTCTTTAACTATTCTATAGAAATGTAAAAAAGCATCAAAGATCTGTACATAGGTAATATCTAAGGCTACCTAACCTAAGAAGGGACTTGCATTCTAATCTAGGGAATGTAAAAAAGAAAAAAAGAGACTGTACATAAGCAAATATGCAGAACATAAAAGTATATAAGCGCTATCACAAGAGAACTATTATAAGGCTAAGCATAGAAAAAATAAAATGTGAGAAAGCAATAGCAACAATCACAGCGTAACAATAACAACAGCAACAATCACAGCGTAACAATAACGAAATATAAATGGTGCATGAAATAACTAAGAGCGTAAAAAGGGCAGGTATTGCTACAACGAAATAAAACCAATGATTCTTAGATAACATGTAAGCAAATAACACGTACAAACAAAGCATAGAAGCAGTGAGAAGCAAAGGATAGCATATAACAAAAAAACGTATTTCAACCTCGTAAATGCTGAAGCGAAACATAAGAAAAAAATCCTCTAACAGAAATAGTTAACACGATAAAGACCCAAAAAAAGTACCTCACAAATGCAGGCCGTAAAGAGTAAACCAAGGTGAATAGTGCAAGATTAGAAGCAAGACGACCGCACTTCACAATACAACTTACTGAGCTATGTGGAAGCACTCCTGTATAACAAATAAAATACCAAATATTACAGCAGGAAGTAAGGCAAGAAAGCGATGTATAGCACTAAAATAGTAAAAAAAACTCTGGGAAGCATACTCACATTCGCATATAAGCAAGCATGCAAAACACGAAAGTATGTAAATGGTATCACAAGAGATCTGATATAAGCGTAAGCATAGGAAAAAAACTGAGAAGGCAATAGTAACAACCGAGTGTACCAATAACGAAATACAAATGGTGTATCAGGTAAGTAGGAGCACTAAAAGAATAGACATTACTACAACGAAATAAAATCAACGATCCTCAGATGATATGTAAGCAAACAATACGTATAAACAAAGCATGGAAACTGTGAGAAGGAAAGGACAGCGTACAACGAAAAGCATATTTCAGTTTCTTAAATGCTAAAGCGAAACATAAGAAAAAAAACTTTGTAACAGAAACAGCCAACGTGATAAAGATCAAGAAAAATACCTTACGAATGCAGATCACAAAGAGTAAAACAAAGCGAGTGGTGTAAGATTAGGAGCGAGACGATTGCGCTTCACAATACAGCTTACTAAACTATCTGGAGACACTCCTGTATAGCAAATAAAATAATAAACATTACGACAAGAAATGAGGCAAGAGAGCAGTGTGAAACATAATAAAAAACTTCGTAACAGAAACGGTCAACACGATAAAGATTAAGAAAAAATACTTCACAAATGCACATCGCAAAGAGTAAGACAAGGCGAGTGGTGTAAGATCAATAGCGAGACGATTGCGCTTCATAATACAACTTACTGAACTATCTGGAGGGACTCCTGTATAGCAAATGAAATAACAAATATTACGACAAGAAATGAGGCAAGAGAGTAGTGTAGAGCACTAACATAATAAAAAACTTTGGGAAGTATGCTCATAGGAATAACAGGACCGTAGAAGAATCCAAAAACGACAACAGACTGTAATCACACGTTGCACACCCACGCGTCAAGGCAAGAGCATAGCAGATCGACGTGGTACGGAGGAGGAAGCAGGAAGTCCCCCAACTTTGTTATATGGATGATGATTCCGACCCCGACAAGCGAGGTCGCTTAGAGTGTAGTGGTCAAGTTCTTCCTGCAACACTAGTTCATGGATTGTTAGTAGATATATACTCAGCAAAGAAAGCAGAGAAACATCTTGTTTCTGAAGGTGTCTTGCCTTGGAGTCTGCAGTCCAAGAACAATAAAGGGGAGGAAGGTGGCAAGTGGCAACATTGGCAATAGTTTCACCGGCATTATTATCACCTCCTCAAAGAAAACTGCTAAACAAATAATCTTTACTTAACAAATGGATGTTGAGGTACAACTTGTTTGGGCGGATGCAAGTTGTCATACATGTAATGTTACAGTGGATGGGCTTCAAGCATGAGGGTTTGTGCTGCCATAGTCGTCTGCAGGTATAAAAAGGACATGTCAGTCTGATGCCATTAGTCTTGTAGACAAATGAAGTATACTTCCATCCATTGGTGTTGAGTGTATTGCTGCCAAATAGCTCACCGGATTAGCAATCTTCGCTGTTGTGTTCTACCTCCCTTTTGAGGTTCACAAGTTGACGAATCAATAACGCTGGTCCTGATGGCTTCATCGTCGCTCTATGCCTGTGGTGGCCAACGCCCAAGCTGTACCCTGTAGAGACCATCCAAGACGCCATGAGGTTCATCCTGGACCCCCATTTGTCCTACCAACAAGAGATAGCAGCGATCCGTAAGCTGAAATGCCAAACAAAAGGCTTCCTGGTAAAATCCACCCCCTGTGCCAGCAACGCAGGTAAACAGGAGCTAAGAAGGAGCGCCGATAGTGCAAAGCGACAATTCAACTCCGAACGGAACTGCTTTTAGAGGGAGAAGAGTATACGAAGTATTCCTCGATGATGCTTTTAATATTTGATGCAAGAATAGCCTAAGACACAAGTTTAGTGCAAAATGTGACAGATGTTCCTTTTAGCAGATTTTATTCCAAGCTGTTAGTGGTCCAAGTTCCAATATTAAAACACTTTCGGATGGCCTTCGTGCCTCAGAATCGCTATTGTGTGAATTTTAATCGTATCTAGCAAAACAAAACTTCCTACAACCTCAACAAGTTGGAATTTCAGAAATATATGCATGCCATTTCCATGGTATATCACGATATGGCACCCGAGCATAAGTATATGGCACCCGAGCATAAGTCTACGGCATCAAGATGAAGCAAACACTGCAGTGTGACACTTCAAAAACAGTAAGAATCCATACTTGCAGGCTTGTTTGGTGGCTCCGACGCAATGGAGAACTTCTTGTAATTCAACGGTATTTGGCAGATTTCGGTTGGCGCGACCATCGATCTTTGAGCCTCCAACGAAGATTCGGGAATATCTGCAAATTAACAACGACATTAGTTAGTCATTAACCAACGACACCAGTAATTAGCATATGGTCTAGGTTTCCTTTACGCTCCGATTAGTTTTCTTCATTTTGAGTAATCCAACTCTCTACGACTCGCTAATCAACTACGGGCCTCTAGAAGGAGCTAAAACAAATTCCAAACCCGGAGAAACAAAAGGATCTCCAACAATTTGCAATCCAGAGGAATTGTTCAAAGCACAACATGAAGACAGAAATCTCCAGAAAGACAACCCCACAAAACCCCCATAAAAATTGCAAAAAAATACCAGTTCGACCCAAAACAAGCTTCGGCCGTTTGGTGGGGAATTGTGGGGATCTCCAACAATTCGACCAAGATCGGAGCGGGGACTTCGGCCGGCGCCGGATCTAAACGGGAGGGGATGGGACTGGAGGGCGCCGAGAGTCCAGCCGACGCTGAATCTAAGGAGCGGGGAGCGGCGCTAATGCGGACGGTGGAGGGAGTTGCGGAGGGGCTAGCCAGTGAGGCGGCGGGGGGAGCGGCTGAGAGCGGAGCGGATGCAGAGCGGAGAGTCTGGCCTATGCCGGATCTGGGGGAGGGGGGAGCAGCGCCGATGCAGGTGGTGGAGGGAACTGCGGAGGGGCCAAGTGAGGCGGCGGTGTGGTGCGAAAAAGGTAGATGCGCCACGAGGAAAGTCACGCGAAGCTTCTCTTCGTGAGAAGACAACACGGGCACGAGGCGCGGAGGTGGACGGGCGGATGCTGGCGCTGGGGAATCGGACGAGCGCGCGAACGGCGAAGCGACAAAATCACGCCACGCTACCAGTTGGGCAGGAGAGCTCGCGCGTCCGCTCGCACGGCGTGCGCACACGCGTTGCGGCAAGGGCGCAGGGGAATCGACGTGGCACACGCTAGAGTCCGTGAATTCCCCGGGTTTAATATACGGATGATTCAACATCTTTACTGACCCCTATATATATGTTTCTTTTGATACGTGTGTAAGATAATCTTGATGTCCATTTTAGGATTCCGTGTGGCAGTTCAATCTCATTGCAGTATGGCTGGCTGGGCTTCCTGTCTGGGCCAGCCCAGGCGTGCCCCTGAGCCGAAAATGGCGGCCCACTTGGCTCAGCAACGGCGGGGATGATGTGAACCCTAAAATCATCGGACGGCCCTGAGCCCTTTAAAAGGCCACCGCAGCCAGCTCTTAAACCCTAGCAAGCACGAGGCACCGCTCCTCCTCCCAGCAACCAGACCGGCTAGGGTTCTTCTTCTCTCCGCCGCCGATGGAGTTCTGGGGTACCCTCTTCCTCCCTCTCTCCCTCCCTCCCTCCCTCTCGCTTCGAATCCCTTGGCATGGGCGCATGGCATGGCATGTGGAAATTTGACGGCCGATTTCATTTGATTTTGTTTTCGGTGCTCCAATATTTTTCGCCTACTCCAGTACAATAGTTGGTAGCTCTTATCTATTCTAGGGTTTAGGGGGGCATGCCGTGGTTGATGTTGCTCCGCCGCATGCCCGCATCGCATGATTACCGCCTGTGTCTGCATGCTCTCTAGTATACTGTTTTACGCATCCATCGATGCATCTGTCTGCCCTAAAAATTAATCTGCATCTTTCTTGTATTAAGAGATGTTTTATTGAACCCAATAGGGGGTGGATAACTGATAATTCTGAATATATGGAGTCACTAGTTGATGTACTATCAGGAATGGCATTGCATATCTATTCTGCTCTGTTCTATTCTATTCAACTTTCTTTGCTTGCTTGCTTGCCTGTCTGTATCGTTTGTTTTTCTGTGTTGTGTAGCCGCAATCTATATTTAGCTGTTGTACTTCATAGCTATGCGTCCGTATGTGCACTTCTCCTCGTTGATGTTACATACATAGTTTGGCAATTTGTAGCCATACCATAATTGCTCAGGACACAGCACAAAGGCACTTAAGTAGTCCGTTTGATCTGCTCAGTGTATGGAAGCTCATTACATTCTGTAAAGCCAAATGTAATCAAAGATTGTTTTTCTTTTGCACTTGTTACTTTGCAAAGTGAAATTAGATTCCGTAACTGAACTTCCACTGATCGATCAAAGTTGTGCAGGTCTCGAAGTCAAGCCTGGACAGACTGTTAAGTATGAGCCTGAAGATGAGCACTTTTTGCACCTTTCTCAGGTCTGGATTATGCCTATCCTTCTTTTCTTCTCTCGACACTCTTATTTAGAAATTATGTGCCTGTAGTTCTTGCTTCTGTTATGTGTTCTTTTCTATGGTCATTGAGCAGTTCCTTTTTTGTGTTGTTCAACAACTGTTTGGCAGGCTGCTCTTGGGGAATCAAAGAAAGGAAGTGACAGTGTGATGATGTATGTTAAAGTTGATGATCTGAAGCTAGCCATCGGAACCCTCTCAGCTGATAGGTTCCCTCAAATCCAATTTGATTTGGTCTTCGATAAAGAGTTTGAAATATCACACACTTCAAAGACTGCCACTGTGTTCTTTTCTGGTTACAAGGTTTACCAGCCCTCTGAGGGCGATGAATATCCTTTATAATGTTTGGTCAAAGTCCTTCAAATCCATAATGTATATATTTTATTTTTCGTTCACTAAAAGGTATAAAAGAACTTGTATATTTTAGCTTCCTTGACCTGCCTTTTGCCTTGTTCCACAATGGATTTTGATTCTGAAGAAGTTGAAGGTATATAGTATATGATTGTGTGTTCCGTATTATGTGTTCTCGACAAGGACTTAACCAGACTGTGACAATTGCAGATGAAGAGGAGGAGGAGGAGGAAAAGAACATTCCAGTTATCAAGGAAAATGGTATTCAAATTTCTCATTCCCATTGCACTTATTTGAATCATGGGTATCTGTTTTGCACCTCTGTTTTGAAACTCGATGAGGTTAACTTCTGAATGCATATGTACTTCTGTGTAGGCAAAGCTGAAGGAAAGGGGAAGGAGCAGAAAAGTCAAGTTAAGATAGATGCTGCCGCTTCAAAATCAAAGGCTGTTGCAAAGGACGTGGGAAAGAATAAGAAGGATGTGGATGATTCTGATTCTGATGAAACTGATGGTTCTGATTCTGATGGAGGATTATCTCCCGAGGAAGGCGATGAAGATGTGAGTTTTTGACAATAATTTATATTTATGTATGGTCTACTTTATAGATTGTAAGGAGGATTTTTCCATGCTTAATGACACCACCATTATGTCCTGTTGTAGGAGACAAGTGATGAGGATTCCAGTGAAGATGACGACGAGAGTGATGAGGATGATGAAGAAGAAACTCCCAAGAAGGTATGTGCTTGATGTGTTTACTTTTGCTGTGACTGTTATCAGACACCAATGCGATGCTATGTTGCAGGCAGAGACTGGGAAGAAGAGAGCAGCCGAAAGTGCATTGAAGACGCCTGCTTCAGATAAGAAGGCAAAGGTTGCAAGACCATCTGGCCAGAAGACAGGTGCGAACTTGTCAACCTGCTAAATTGGGATGTTTTCTTTTTCCGTCATGTGGTTTTGGTTTGTAACCTGTACGCCCGTTGAGCAGGTGACAAGAAGGGTGTCCATGTGGCGACTCCACATCCGGCGAAGCAGGCGAGCAAGACCCCTGGAAAAAATGAGAAGTCCCCAAAATCGGGTGGGTCAGTTGGGTGCAAGTCGTGCACCAAGTAAGTCTCTCTCTCTCTCTCTCTCTCTGGATGTATAGGATGGTTTGACAGTAGCTGATTCAATCTAATGTAATGTTTATTGCCCCTTAGGACATTCAACAGTGAAATGGCTCTACAAGCTCACTCGAAAGCAAAGCATGGCGGCAAGTAAGATTGGTGCTGCGATGAGTATTTGTGTTTGTTGTCTGCCGTATCAATATGTTACGGTAGGCTCTCTTTAGCCAAAAGTGTATGGAAAAACTGCGAACTTCGCTGTGGTAGTGGGGTTTATGTGATGAGTCGCGAAGCAAAGGTATTATTATCATTGTTATTCCTATCATTGTGCGAACCGGATGCGATGCCCCAAGTGAAAGTGATGGTCTATTTGGAATGATTGAGTTGTTCTTGCGTTTGTTTTTTCTTTTTCTTTTTTTTAGTTGTTGTGATGTTGAAAAGCCTAATCCATTGTAGCGAAAAGCCAGGGTTGCCTGGGTTGTGCCGGTGCCAACTGCTTCCGGCTTTCGCAATGCGTTTTGGCGGATGCCCTTGCCGATCAATTAGAGCCGGGCGACATGGGCCTTTGGCTCAAGATACGATACCAGTACTGGTCTAGTTAGCTGCCGAACGATAATGGAAGAAGAAAGTTGGCAAGGACCAATCGATTAGGCTTTCTTTTCATAAGGTTTAGTCCGGCTAGAGTCAGCCCAAGGAGGAACAGAAGGATGGATGGCCAGGCTGACAGCTCTGGGCAGCATACGACAACAGATGATGAGTGCGGGAGAAACAAACAGCGGTAGTTGACCAGCTTCAGACATCATATGAGGTATCTATTTGCCCCCCTTCTTCCTTCGATTTGCAGAAACATCACATGAGTTACCTTCGATACAAGGATAGTATCAAAGTAATGCACATTGCTTTTGCAGGTGACTGAAAACTTTCGATTTGGTGGTCTATCTTCCGTAGGTCTTATTACTGGTATTGACTTCACAAAAGGCAGCAGGCATTTAGGTTAGTTCGAGTGTGTCATCAGTTTTTTCCCATCTTCCGGAAGCCAGTTCTAGCATCATTTCCATTACTAATTACTGTACAATCAACCGACCTGCAACTGGGGACAGAAGAAAATTCATCCGACAGGCAAATCTTGCATCAAGTTGGCAGGGATCCAAACCCCTACGAGCAAGTGATGAATATCATGGGAAGGACCTTGCCTCCTTTACTAGAAAATAACTTTGTTCACTGATTTGGCTTTGGGGATGGTATGGCAGTTTTCCTCTTAGGAACTTTTATCAAAAAAGAATACTTAGGAGGAACTAGGTATCTTTTCATGAAGAGGAAGAAGAAGAATAGACACCCAAATTCGAGCCAACGACTCGAACCTGTTATACCCACACCTCCCACCAACTTAGCTCGGTTCCTTATTATGAATTTATTCAATTATTATATACACACACAAGATGTTGACGCTTTTAATATAAAAATTGTGAATTCTCTATTTTAGATTTGCCAATTATGTGGATTGAGAATCAAAGAGGTGATCCTGGGCTGGGGGCATGAGGTAAGCAGTTTTCAAAGTCTAGCCGCTGTAAGAATTCTTACGGGATCTGTGACCCATCTATATGTGTATTTGGTAATTCCCTTGTAGGTAAGTCCAGTTCCTGGACGGGATGGGGAAGAACATAGGGGGAAAGATCAATCAATGCTTGGTAATAGCCTCACAGGATTATTACAAATACATCAAGTAAAAACGAAGGACATGCGGTAGGCAGCACAGCAAACAAAAAAGAGAGCGAGAGGAGGAATGTGATAAGGCGAAGACGAAGCATAGAAAAATGCTGATGCTGCATGCATGGGTCCTAGGTACAAGTAGTAGCTGATCTAGGCCTTGCTTATGAGCTGCAGCACCTCAGCTTGGGTGGGCAGCGCCGGGATGGCTCCTTTCTTGGTGGCGGTGATGGCTCCGCAGGCGTTGGCAAACCGGAGCGCCTCCTCCAGCTTCTTCTGCTCCTGCAATCGTAATTCCATCCATTTTACTACTGTACCGCACGAAGCCGTGAGCACGAATTTTAATTTTTGTGCTTACCGTGAGCGCGCCGGGATCCTGGACGATCCTGTTGAGGAGAGCGCCGACGAAGGCGTCGCCGGCGCCGGTGGTGTCGACCTGCTGCACCTTGAAGGATGGCACAGAGCCGCGGAAGTCCTTGGTGTAGTACTTGCAGCCGTGCTCCCCCAGCGTGACCAGTAGCAGCTTCATGCCGGGGCGCCACAGCCGCATGGCCGCGGCGTCGACGTCCCCCTCGACGGACACAGCGTCCTTGTTGAGGAGGAACTCGAGCTCCTCCTCGCTCACCTTGACGACGTCCGCCTGGTCCCAGACGCTGAGGATCATCCTGCGGGCCTCGTCGCGGGACGGCCAGAGCGCCTCGCGGAGGTTGGGGTCGTAGGACAGCAGCGCGCCGCCGTCCTTGGCCACCTTCATGGCATGGAGGTGCGCCGACCGGCAGGGCTCCGTGATGAGGCTGATGGAGCCGTAGTGGAAGACGGACGCCCTCCTGATGAGGTCGACGTCCAGCTCCCCCGGGGTGAGCAGCATGTCCGCGCTCGGGTTCCGGTAGAACATGAACTCGCGCTCGCCGTCGGCCCGCAGCGTCACGAACGCCAGGGCCGTGCGCGCGCCGGTGTCGAATACCACCCCCGAGGAGTCCACTCCGTTGTCGCGCAGGATGCGGACCAGCATGCGGCCGAACTCGTCGTCGCCCAGCTTGCCCACGAAGGCGGCGGACCCGCCCAGGCGCGCCGCGGCGATGGCGACATTGGCGGGCGCGCCACCGGGCGCCTTGAGGAAGGCCGGAGCCTCGGCGAGAGAGACGCCGGCGACGGTGGGGACGAAGTCGATGAGCATCTCGCCGAAGCTGACCAGGGGGCCTTTCTTCCCGGATGCTCCTGCGGGCGGCGCCATTGATTGACGACGAATGCGAGCGTGGGAGATGGACTGATGGAGATGACGAAGACGAAGACGAAGACGGAGAATTAATAGTATATTGGAGCTAGGTAGGCAGAAGAAGATGGAGCTAGCTAGCTGGTCAGACGGATCGGCCGGAGTAGTAGCGAGCGAGCCATGCATGCATCCATCTGTGCTAGCTACCTTGTCCGATCGGTCCAGAGCCTCCATTCCTCCGAATTGCCTGGCCGATCGACCGGGCAGTCGATCGAACAAAATTAGTAAAGTTAGTTACTAGTTGTCCAAATTAAGTACTGCCTCCAATCACTAAACTATACCATTTTAGACATCAACCGTTACAATGTATTTTTAGTTCTCAGCTAGAAGTCAGCTTTTTGTTGGGTTGGAATCGTATAGAGTGTTGTTAGGGCATGATGCCCGCCTCACAGGTGGGTCGAGCTTTTAGTAAATTTTGGGCTGCATAGTGTCACACAAATATTACATATAAGGAATTATATCAATTATTAAGCTTAGAGGTCGACTTGGCTGAACTAATTCGGTTTAATTTGTGATTACTGAATTAATTTGTGTAATTTATGATTCATGGTGTCAGTTATTGGAGAGTAATTGTAATGTGTCTTTAGAAGGATCAGAAAATGTCTAGGCTCACTAACCGAATTTCTCCATTTCTCTCACACATCTTCTTCCTTCTCTAGTGAGCTATGTTGGAGTGTTCAGCAGCTGAACCACGTCGGCCTTCCTCTTCGACGTGCACTGAGAAAGAGGGTGATCAGTATCTTCGAGTTGTTGACATAGAGAACACCTGTATGGGCATCAATAGGGTTTCTAGACAGCACACATCTGCACGATAGCTCGCTTCGCTACTTCCTCTACATTCTGTATTGCATCGTCTCCTTCTCAGTATCTTCGAGTCGTTGCTGCAGAGAACACCTGTACGGGGCATCAATAAGGTTTCTAGACATCACATATCTGTGCGATCGCTCGCTTCGCTACTTCCTCTATATTCTGTATTGCATCAAGTCTGTACTACTTTCTATTTGTCATCAAGTCCAACTGTAAGTCGTTCGTGTGAACGATCGACTCTGTTATATAATATTCTTGAGTATAGTTCAAAGTGCAATGTGTTATGTGATATTCGTATTGATTTATGCATTACTAGTTATTTACTATATTTATCTCGTACTAAAATATAAAATTAAAAAACTGCTACATATCCGACTAGCTAGAGCTATTTTTGCAACCTACTGAATTGAACTTGATGGGAAATCTGGGCCTGCAAGCTTGGCCCATTGGTGAGTACCCTCCACTTAGTCTATAAATAGGAATCCTAATCATTGTAAAGTGTACTTGTGAACAGATAAAGCAATTAACAAGTAGGGGTCCCAAGTAGGCCTGAGCATATATTAATTCATGTATATCGTCTGCATTAACAGTTACCTTAATTCACTTCTCGGTTTACATTACGCTTCATAGCCAGGGTTCATCATTTCGTCCGAAATGAACAAAATTTCGCTCTGTTTTGGTACCCTCCGAAATAAGTTTTATTCGGCCAAAATTTGGCCCTATTTGAAATTTGTTCAGATTTCATCCAATTTTCTTGTTAAATTTCATCAAAAAATTGATTTTTTTGTCTAAATTTTCAACGAAATGAACAAAATTTCATTCCGTTCGCCAGTGTCCGAAAGTTTTAACTATGTTCAATAGCCTGATGATGGTAGTTTGTCATGCATACCATCATCAGTCTGTGAACAGGGTGTAAATTCATTGTAGATAGTGCTCATAAGTTAAGATTACACTAATAATTTATATAGCATTCTGTGGTACAGTAGAACTGGCCGGCTCATAATTGATCAGCAGAGTACTTAATTTCTGCTCTGCCAATCTCTCCGATCGGTCGATGTGATGCTGATATAATATATGCTTGCCGCATGTCTTACATTTTAGACAAATTAAAGCTAGTAAGCTTGCTTAAATGGAAATTGCGTGCATGCATCTTAACATTATATTAGTCGGTCAATGAACTATATATATATATGTATATATAGTTATATCGCCATGGATGAGTACGTGAGCTCCTGCTGGCAGCAGAAGGTCTGCTGAACCTCCAAGGCAAGATCATCGACGCTGAGCTGGCACTCGAGCCCAATCTGCCAAGTAATGATCGGTCGATCGGAATTAATTAATGTTGATGAGTATGGGTTTAGCTAGGTAATGAATGAATCTAGGTAGGTAGGCTTAATTAGGTACCTTGATGACGAAGGATTGGAGGACGGTGTCTTCCATGGTGCTGATGTTGACGTGGAGCACCTCGAGGTCGAGGCTCTCAAGCAGGCCGATGATCTTGACGGCCTGGCCGGGGATGCGCCTGGAGAGCGTGCGGAGCAGGAGGTTGGAGCCGGAGATCTTGGCCTCCACGTCGGCGACTGGGGAGTTGCAGCAGGCGGCGAGCTCCTTGATGCAGCAGCTATTGCTGTTGTTGTTGGCGGCGCCGGCCGGGGAGACGACGGACGAGGAGCCGGCGCTGCTGCCGGTGGCGGGCGAGCAGGTGAGGAGGGACCGCGGGCTGGGCGTGGGGCTGAGGCTGAAGCAGGAGGAGGCGGCGGCGCTGCTGTGCTGCTTGCGCTTCTTCTTGGCCTCCAGCGACTCGAGCACCGTCTGCAGCTCCTTGATGAAGTCGATGGCGCCACCGATGATGGAAGCTTGGTCGCCCTTTGATTTCGTGTGGAATATATGATTTGATCGATTGACGAAGAAGAAGAAGAAGAAGAAGCAGAAGCTAGCAGGATTTGTAGTTGACGTACCCGCTTGATGTAGAACGCGGGAGTGAGGGAGCGGAGCACCTTGAGGTGCTCGTTCATCTGCCGCCGCCGATTCCGCTCCACGGCGATGTGCGACATCCTCTGCTGCTGCTGCTGCTCGAATGGAAGGAGCGAATCTCGCTTGCCGTGTGTGCTTATATATATATAGGCGGCGCGTGCGTCGTCTAGCCGCCGTGTCGTCTCCATTAATAATGGCCTGGCTGCTTGCCCCCGTGAGCACTGAATGTGGAGCATGCAGTCGACGAGGGCATCGCACGCCCGGATTTACTTGCCGGACGGGACGTACGTGCCCCGCTTTACTCGCAGCTCGCTGCAATACGTGCCTACCTTTTACTAGTTTTATTCCCTCCCTCCATTAACCCAATACTGTTTTTTCTTCTTCTTTACATTGCTTTCCATAAAAGACTCTGTATTAGCGGAAATGTTGGGATATGGGTAGCCCACACTCTACCCTGTATTAGCGGAAATTAAAATCCTCTGCCGCGTAAATAAGGAATCCATGCGAGTAAGAGATTATAGATCGTTATCAATAGACGCGTAGTGCAGCGAAAGAAAAGTTGAAGCAGCCGATTCAACAAAGAGCGCGTCGGTGTAATGGAAGTAGTCGATCATCCTCCGGTCGACCGTCTCCTCCTCGCGATCATCCTGATCAGCAGCGCAATCATAGCAGCGTCTCTACCGAGATCCACACGTCTAGGAATGGAACACCGTTCGTCGGCTTGCTAGCACCAGCGCGCATGTCAGCGATTATGAGAGGTGGTGGCTAGGGTTTAAATAAGTGTGTCTCAGGGATACCTCCCTCAGCCCCCGCACCTCTCCTTATATAGCCTCCAATCGGATCCCTATTATATACAAGTGGAAATCGTATTTCACTCGGAGACTATCATCCGAACCCTTATCGTTCCAGCTCATTAAGTGTGTGACCATGTAGATTCATGTATATTTGGCCATAGGCTAAAAACTCCTTTTCGGTCCATAAGTCGGTAGCGATCCCTAACAAGATATAACGACTCACAAACATACATATAGATCATATCGAATGAACTTATATAATACTTTCGTACAGATCTCTTTACCTCGTGATACCAGATCGAACTCCAGGTGAGAAGCGTGCCATCCTATGATAGCTCAATCCTTCACTCAAACCTGTAGTTGATTACTCAGGTGTGATTGACTCAACTATATTCGGTATGGTCATGCATTTCCTTAGTCCAATCACATCGAGGGACCCAAAGTTCTCTCCTGTTATATAGGAGGGACACATTCTATCTTGATCACTCATATTCCTTCGCATGTTTCATAGTAAACCCAAAAGCTACTTTTATGATCACCCAGTTATGGAGTAGTGTTTGATAACCTCTAAGTAAACTATTACACATGTAACAAACAATGATGATCTTAGATCTAAGGCCCCGCTCGTTTCAGCTTTTTTCAATTTCAGCTTCTAGCTTCAGCTTTTTTTCACTATTCAGTAATTCATCTTTTTCTGAATTTTTTTAGATTTTTTGGACTTTTTGTATTTTTCTTTTCTTCCGTGTTCCTTTGCATTGTCCGTGATGGACTAACATATTTTTCTATTTTTACATTTTTTAAATTTAATTATGCCCAAAAAGCCAAATCAATTACAGTAAAAAAAATTCAGATACAGTAAAATTTCAGCTAAAAGCCAGAAGCCATCGCTAAAACGAACGCCTCCTAAGAATGCTACATACACTATGTATGAAATCAACTGATGACACTTAAGAATATAATAATTCCCGCAGTATCTCATGGTAGGTAAATCCAATATCATGTTCTCTAACATGTGTCTGCATTATTGATTTGATATTCTATATCCATGATTGGTGAAACATGGTCATCAATCAATATATGTGCTGATTTGTAAATCATAATTGTCTTATATAATGATATAAGATCAAGAATAATTTAGAATAATATCAAAATATAAATAAAGAGTTTCACGAACAAGTCACATACTTGTTGATCAATATGAAAGATATTTATTGAAGGGACAAAATAACATATTCTTTAAAAGATTATAAATATAGAAGTGATACAATCATCTCAATGATTGCATTTAAGGCATATCACTAATAATCTTCCACTTGCACTAAAGTCAATCATGCAAATATCTAATATCCATAGCTCTTGTATGCGTCTCATGTTTTGGGTGTGGAAGAGGCTTTGTCAACGGATCAGCAATATTTAAATTCGTGTGTGTTTTGCATATCTTAACATCACCTCTATCTACAATCTCGCGAATGAGATGAAAACGCTGAAGTATATACTTGGATTTTTGATATGATCTAGGTTCCTTGGCTTGCGCAATGGCTCCACTATTCGTTTTAGCCATTAAAATATCTCTCTAATGAATAATAAGTTCATCAGAGTATTATAGTAGAACAATATTGGAAACAATATATTACATACATCCATGTAGCCACGCAGGGCTAAAAGTTTCATATAACTTATTCACCTCAGTTATTACAATACCAGGAAAGAAAGTATAGTTCAGAACTCTAATTATACAAGAGAGGAATATACAAATATAATACGCTAATAACACAAATATCCTAGTGGTCGAGCCCGAGCTGCTCCTAGGTCTCTAGTCATCCCAATTCTCGTATAAGGTATAACTCTCATACGGCTCGATCTCAGTACAATCTCCTCTCCCTGGGAGCAGGGCTCCTCTGTATATGTCTCATCCCGTCAAAAGTAGATCCCAACTGACTATTCTCTAAGTAAAGAAAATAATAGTAAGGATGAGAATGGAGTACTCAGCAAGTTTATATAACTAAATCTGCACTGTATGCTCCTATCTACCTCTTGCTATCTCTCATTCTCATGTTCATGCTCATTCTCATACCCATAGAAAATAATAGTTTTTAGTTGTGAAAAATTTTGGATTTGTTATTTTGGAAAGCTATTGAACATCCGTATGAATATCCGATCAAGAATATATCATCGATATATAGGACCAGCAAATCAAGGGCGCTCCTATTAGCCTTTTTGTAAATACAAGACTCTTCTTCAGTCTTGATGAAGCCAAACCCTTTGACTACCTCATCAAAATAAATGTTCTAACTCTAAGAAGTTTGTTTCAGTACATAGATAGATCTCTATAGTTTGCATACCTTTCTGGCATTTTGATGATCGACAAAACTCTTAGGTTGTGTTATGTACACATTCTCATTTAGGTTTTCATTTAGGAAGACCGTTTTGATATCTATCTGTCATATCTCATAATCGAAATATACAGCAATAGCTAGAATGATCCGAATAGACTTAAGCATAGTAACAGCCGAGAAGATTTCATCATAGTCAACAACTTGAATTTATTTGAAACCCTTCGCCACCAATCATGCCTTATGGATATAAACATTGCATATACCCTTTTTCCAAAAGCCATAACTTCGTGTTAGAACTTGTAATTACACAGCGTAGTGCGTGCTCCGTCCTTGAAACAAGCACCATTGGGGATGCTGCTTCGGTAGTGAGAAGGATGTGGAACTAACATACAATAAAAACAAAGATTCAAATGTCTACACAATTTCACGAAATAGGAGTCAGGCCAAATAGAAAAACATATGTGTATCACAATGCTCTGCACCTCTTCATGCTCCGAGAAGGCTGATGAAGTCGCCATTCCCAACTGATGCTGCGGCGTTCACAGATGTGGAATGCAGAGTTCGGTGAACGGTGGTCATTTGCAGTTCCAAGTCTTTCCTCGGCATTAATCTCCTAGGAAAACAAAGAATTCGTTAGGTCAACCAGCGTTGTTCCCAATCGCCCTAATTGAAATGAAGAATCTTTCAGAAAAGCTGCTTATGGGTTACTCGGTTACATGTTCACGGCATGGAAATGGGACAAGCACAGCAAATTTCATTAATTACCTAGCATGGAAATGGGACGATCCTTCACCCCGCGCTTGCGGTTGGAGTTGAAGCTTCCACCGGCTACCGGTTGGGAGGAGCTAGACGTCGTAGCCGTGATGCCATGGGGTCATGGGGCCGTCGCCATATGAGGGTATAATGGGAAGCCGCTGTAACACAGAACGAATTTGAATTGAAAATTTTATACATATGTAAAGAAAGTTCAGAAGTATATGTAGAAATTTTTTTAGAATTGTTCACGACTTTTTTTAGTTGGAGTGCATCATAATTGCACCATAAGCTTGAGTGAATACCATATGTTCCTATGTGTGTGTAGCCTTTTTCGTACTCCCAAAAGTACATACTTCCATTTCCAATATATCACTTAAATGAATATTTTATATCTTTTATCACTTTTAATTAAATACTAATTCTAATATACTCCAATGCGACTTAGTTAAAATTTTTCATTGAAATATTTTATTTTTTCTATATACCCTTTTACATATATAAAAGGAGTACATACATAAATTATACTATAAAAAAGTAGATTTTAATGAATGTTTTCATGAAACTCACTTTGGATTATTTTATAATCATTATTAGAGTATGCTCAAATAGATAAAGATATAACAACACTACTAAAACGGTATATGAGAAGTGCCAAGAGCATGAAACCATTTTCATATATATATATATATAAAGCCTTTTTTTACTCCCAGATGTAATTACATTTTACATCATATCTCATAACGTAAAGAGTATCTCACGTAATGAAGAGTACGTACATGTAGTATATGAGTATTTAAAACCATCAAGATGGTATGTACATATTTTTAGACATACTTCTTTTTTATGTATGATTATGATGGTTATTTTTAAAATACACTAAAAATTATAGATTCTTTTGCAGTTTTTTTTATGTGGTTCATATTGGTTTAGTGCTTCTAGGAGTACGATGCACTACCGGGTTTCATTGCGTAGACCCTGTTTTCAATCACCGTTGTTAGTAATCAACAAATTCAGTTTGGAAAAGCCCATTTTCACGTGTGCGTCCCCGGTTACCTTGTTGAGCGCACTGCTAGGTAGATGTTTGACAATCGAATTGCTGCTTCTTGATCGGGTCACGCCCACACAGACAAGGTGATAAGATGAGAATAAGTTGCTTTGGATAGTATCATGATTTGCTTTCAAATTTATACTGATTTTACTCTCGAATTTATCGTGATTTGCTTTCAAAGTTTGATAATTTGTTTTTCAAATTTATCCTAATTTACTTCACATATACACAACTCTGGTTTAAAAATTATATTGATTTGATTTCAAATTTTGGTAATTGATATATTTTTCCTATTTTTATCATGTTGTGTGTCATATTCACATCTGGTTTGATTTGAAATTTATACGGATCAGGCTGTGTAAGGGGCGAGGAGAGCAGCGACCACGCGCATGCACGGATAGGACAAAAAAAAAGGGTATGAAGCCGAAATTAGGCGCGCGTGCGGGCGAGATGACGACGAACCGGTGCACGAGCGGTGTGTAGTTGCATCCAGTTCAGTTTACCGTCTCCGACATTGGGGGAGATACGGCGAGGGCTTCTTCTCATTGGATTCGTCGGCGCCGCAAGAGCAAATCCGAGGTGCATCTCACCTCGCGCCCATCGACGTCGCCCTTACCTCTTTGCGTCCGGCGGTATCGTCCATACCTCTTCCCGCCCGATGGCAGCATCGACTACCTCCTCAGGCGACGTTCCAAGCGCAAGCGGGGGTTCCGGAGCCCCCTCAGCGAGGAGGAGGTGGAGCCGCGCGGGGTCGACGGCGATGAGGCCGTGGGGTTCAGGGTCACGGATCTGAGGTCCGTGGTGGAGAAGGTGTGCGAGAGCTCGGACGCGGAGAGGTCTGCAGCGAGCTGCGTGACGTACCTCAGGGTGGAGCTGAGGCAGAGGAGCGTGGCCGGGAACGGGAGGCCGCTGCCGCTGCCGCTGCGGTAGCGGAGGTGATGGCGGCGGCGTGGCGGCCTGAGATGAACGGTGGCGTGAAGAAGCTGGAGTCGCTGGACTGGGAAAAGTTCATGAAGGAGAATAGCAACATTCTTGGAGGTACAGATCTCGCTGGTCATTTGTAGTTGAGCGAAACTTTTTAGTTTGTTATTATATCTCTTTTCGATGATGTGACGGCCGTTTCACCGGTGCTGAAGGGAAATTCTTGAGCTATGGTGTTGCTCCATTCTCTTTCTTATGAATTTTAAAAATAGAATGCGTCATCTGTGAATTCTGTCCCAGCATATCCTAAAAGCATTAGGTCTGGAAAAATGAAACAGTCTCAAACTGTTTTCTTTGGGGTATACGTAAGGTGCTTTCTTGATGAGTTTTGTATATCCGATTAAATGTAGAAGAGTTGATCAGAAGTGCAGTGCAATGTTGTTTAGACTTTAGAAAGAATTCTGGCACCATGGCTTGAGTGGGTAAATTTGTAACTTTTATGAGAGCAGCTCCGAAAAACACATTATAACCTTCTTCCAATTGCAGGTACTAGTTTTTTTTAAAACAGAACATAAATATGCACTGAGTTTATATGAGCTCACTTCAAACCTCAGCAATATAATTCTTAGAAAAGTTGGATCTAAATAGATTGAAAGCGGCAAATTAGAGAGTATGCCTTTCATACTTACGCATTTATATTAGAGAAACTATTAATTTTTTTGTCATTACCAATATGTGGATTTGCATTTTTTATGGTCCAGCTCCTAATCTTTATTGCATTGCAGTGGTACCAGATGAGTTTCATATTTTTACATCTAGTTAGATGGGCTATTTGCATATTGAGTTAAGAAGTCCAAGATATACATTAACACCTCTTTTCAACTATTATGATACTGCAGAGGTCGAGCGCCTTGACAATTCACCGTTCAGATACTTCCTTGGAGAATTGTATGGCGGTAATGCACTCAGAAGCACAATTTCGGTCGGTAATGAGAAGACTGATTAGCTTATGTTCAGGTGGTGTGCGTTTATGTTATCCATGACTATAACCAGTGCAAGAAATCCTGGCAAGTTATTCACCGTTCATGATTTCTTATTCTGCTGCACTAAGTGCTTGTAGCATTAAGTGACTTTACTGCTGTTTAATCGTATTTCCCATTTTGTTGTACAAGCCACTCTTTCCAGTTTAATCCTTCGCTTGTGGTCATATTGGCGCGTGTACTTATTCATCTAATGTATTTCTGATAGGCAGTTTCTGCGCCCAAATGCCGCTGATTTATCAGATTATGGATGCTTTGTAGTACTTGCTCTAGGAGTTGCTTCTTTGCAAATGGTAGGTTGGCTTTTTTCCTTGGATTTTACTAAATTAAAAGTATATCCTACACATATTTGATAATTCACCCACAATTTTTTGTGTCAGATATTAGCCTGATTTACCATGTCATTCGTGGCCAGGGTAAGATTATACTCTTTTTGAGTTGCCAAGTAATAAGGGTATACTATTTTTGAGTTGCCTTGACATTTGCATTTGATAGTCGCCCTGTGATGCTTTTTTTGTGAGGGTGCTATATATTTGTTGACAGTTATACTCCTACAAAATGCTCACAGGCTCTCGAAAATCTACAGTCATAAATCATAATAGGTGCGTGACACCAGTTCTGTGAAATGCCAAACCCAGCAGGATGTTGTCGGTGGCAAGAAGTATCAGCAAATTAGGAAGGAATGGACTGTGTATTGCTAGCTATAGCAGCATATTCTTGGTAGATGTCTTTGTTGCTAGACTGCTTCTTAGCATGCAAAGATGCCACACTAAAAGCAAACGAGAAGCAAGTTTATTTCAATGTTATCTGAGTAATACTTATTACAAGAAGATACTGTCAAACGCTTACAGTACATAGCCGATGATAACTTTTCTCACAGCCGGTGATAACTTTCTGGAGTACAAAACTACGCGCAGAATACACGCCCGCGTAGAATAGCGCCGTCGTGTGTATATATATAATAGATAGAGAACAAATATATGGCGTATAGTTAGTAAACGAAATGAAACTTTATGGGAGAAAACCTAACAGTAAATTAAACATGAAACTCCTCTTTAAAATTTCCATTTTCTTGAGAATTTTTTGGTGGGTTTGGGCTGATCAGAGTGTACAGGTAGGATAGGATGAGAGGGCTGGCTGAGCTAGTGGTGGTTGGACTAAATGGAGGGGGACCCACATTCCAGCTCATATCAATCCTTCCTTGCATGTTCAATTGGGAAAGTTGCCACCGATCCATCGACCAAGAAAAGAAAAGGCTTGCCTCCCCCCTCCTTGGTCTCCAGTCCAGCAGCCCAATCCAATCGCGCGCGCGCATACCACGGACGCAAGCATCGTCTTCTATCCATCGGCATTTTTGTGTTCACTGTTTCTTGGGTGGTTGTCTTCGTTGTATTCATTCATGGATCCTCATGCTGAATCCGCCGGCGGCGTCGCAGAATTCGGTAGGCATCTCCTCAGTTCAACGATTCATCCATCGTCATCTCTCAATTGTATTCCTTGGTTTTCTCTATCCATCAATCAATCGGTCAATAATGCGAACAATCGACTAATTAATGATGAGAGCACTATTGCAGTTGAGGACGTGGTGCTGTGGCGGCGGGGCGACGCGAGCGCCTGCGTGCTGGCGGCCACTGTCTCCGCCTGGCTGCTCTTCGGATCCGGCAGCTACACCCTGCTCTCCCTCGCCTCCAACGTGCTCCTCCTCCTCCTCACCGTCCTCTTCCTCTGGGCCAAGGCAGCACGCCTCCTCAACAGGTACGTGCCTTCAGACTTCCCTTCGCCTCCCCATGCTGCTATACTGGAGTATACTACAGGTTGAGTATGGTCCGTCTTTTAGGATTTGGAAGGACGTGCTGTAAGGAGTCTTAGGATTTGGAAGGGTGTGCTATAAAGAAGTCTTAGATGTTGAGTATGGTGACTTGTTTCTAGTCTCTTAGTATTTACAATAGATGAATTAGGATTCATACTTTTTTTAGTAGAATTCCTACTCCATTCTGCTAGTAGGATTATATAAAGTCACGAGGGGTGGTAACCCAAGCAACCAAGATAAAAGCAACAAAATAAAGAAGCCATTTATCCAAAGGTAGAGATGCACAAGAGGATTAGAGGTTAGGTTAAGGCTATGATCCAATGGTCCTAAAAGATTTGAGAAAGTTGTGAGAGAGCGATAACCCCTTGTACGTTTTTTAGGTTGTGCTTAAGGAATTTTCTGTCGGTTTCGCCAAATTTTTTCTCTCTTGATGTGGTTGCTTCAACGTCGTTATTTTTTCTCTCTACAAGATTCATCTTCTTCGTTCTTAGTACCATACATGTTTGTGCCGTATCTCATAAACTCTTATCCAATCCGGAGGGTGCTGCGCATAAGAAGGGGTATCAGAGTGTAACAAGTGGTATCAAAGCCAAAGTCGGATTAATCTAATTTGTGAGATCAGTAAAGCGTCAGGTGGTATAAAATTAAGATCAATGTCGACGATGTGAAATCAAGTAGAGAAATTTAACGGCGGAGGAAATTTCCGCATGTAGCAATGTGTGGTGAAGGATGTCCTTGTCTAGCAGGAGCTAATCAATGCTCTTGAATGAGACAAACCCGAAAAGACGTCCGATGAAGACTGAAAGGTGATGGAGCGGAAGGCTGTCACTATAATTTGTCTATGTTTCTCCGATAGGGTAAAGTACTCAGTGATCAAAGAGAGTTCGCCAAAGAAATTATGGGAAAACTTGGAAGAATTGTATATGGCAAGTCGCTGACAAAACGGTGGGTGCTGAAGCGACAACTATACAGGTTGCATATAGAGGAAGGTACATGGTTCATTGACCATCTCAATGTCTTCAACAAGTTTATCACACAACTGACTAGTGTGGATGATAAAATTGAGGAGAACAACAAGATCGTTATATTGGCATCATTTCTCCTACCATCATGGGAGCAATTGGTGATAAATATTTATATCAAAAAAATCACTCTCAACTTCAATGAGAGTTGCATTTCTATTGTAGATGGAATCCTTGAAAAAGCCATCAGAATCTTCATCCTTAGTTGATCAAGCATTGGCGTCAGTAGGTGTTACAGACAGAAACAAAAGTCCCATGAAGAAGGGTAAGAGCAAGGGGGCACATGTATGCTATCTATGTGGCGAGGAATGTCACATGATGAAAGATTGTCCGAGTTTTAAGCAAATGAAGGGTTTATGCTCAATAACGGTAGCAAAGGATGATTTAGATGTATTGGTCGTCAGTCAATCAAGTACTTCTCATGGATGGATATTAGATTCAAATTGTTGGTTTCACATATGTTCGGCGAGAGAAATGTTTGACGAATGATATCTATGCCTAGTGCATGGAATTGTTCACTTTGTGCATTGCAAAAAGTATACACTTACTGCGATAGGAATGATTACATTGAAGATGTATGATGGAATACATCGTACATTGACGGGAGTTTGGTATGTTCCCGGCTTAAAGAATAATATAATATCTCTGAGATCGCTTGAACTCAAAAGTTGTGAGGTGTCATTTTGAGGTGGAGTTATGCGAGTTACCTACAAATGGCAAATGATCATGAAAAATATTTGGAGCAATGGAGGATACTGATTGATGGATACACCTAAAGGAAGGGCAACAAATGAGAGGTCTGATAAAAATCCTAGCCAGGAGAAGGAAACCATGTCATCAACGCTAGGTACTCAGATATCATCTGCAATTATGTGCGAAACTGCAAAGACGGTTACAAAATGTAGCAGACACAAAGACGAAGGTGCAAGCTGTTGAAAGAAAGAATACATGGTGGGACCAAGCACATGCCACACGGTACCAGCGAGCAGGTGGAGTTAGAAGGCGGTATAAACCTATGGCATGGATGGCTAAAGGAATAGGAGGTGTGGTTAATCAAACTACACAACAAAAGAGCTCTCAAGTGGAGTGTTCAAGCAGGTTAGCCTAGATACTGACATGCACATTACGGTGATGTGCATAAGCCCCTGTGGTGGAGGCACTTCTAAAGGTGGGAGGAAACACAAAAAAATGCGAAGCTGACTTGGAGCGAATACTTGGAGGAGTACAATGACTTCAACGGATAAGAGTCAAGGTAGATATTGTTGTATATGGTGACTTATATTCTAGTCTTTTAAGATTTAGAAAGATGTGTTATAAGGAGTCCTAAACGAATCTGGATAGGATTAGAATACCTACTTTCTTTTGAAGTAGGATTCCTACTCCATTTTAGAGGAGGGCTAGGTGGACTATACAAAGTCATGAGGGGTGGTCATGGAAAACCCAAGTAACCAAGCAACAAAGTGAACAGGTCACTCATCTAAAGATAGAGGTGCAGGAGATGATTAGATACTAAATTATTCTTTAGCACTAGCTTCTTATATAGGGCAAGGATTCGAGAGTCTTACAAAATTCGAGAGGGTTATGAGAGAACGACAATCTCTTATACTCTTTTGAGGTTGTGTTTAAAGAATTTGCAGTTAGCTTCACCAAATCTTCTCTCTCATCATGATTGCTTCAACGTTGTTATTTTGGTTCTCTCTACGAGATTTATCTTCTTCGTTCTTGATATTGTGTATGCTTGTGCCGTATCTCACAAATTTTGATCCGATCCAGGAACTACTATGCATAAGAAAAGTTATAAGAGTGCAACACTACCTATTTCTATCCCATATTGCCATTCCATCGGCAGCTACTACTGTGTCCTATGCTACAGTGTCCATGGTCCATTGCCCCTCCGGTTTATCTACTAGATGGAATTTCAACTCCTAACTAGCTAACCTCTGCAATTTGCACAAGATGGATAGACCGATAGAAGCCCCACAAAAAAAGGTTGAGAAGAACTAACCAAATTGTGAAAAAAGATTACAACTTTTTCCCCCATGTCCAGCAATATGCTTTGTGTTGTTTCCCTGGCACACTTGGACATGAGCGACACACTTCACTTTCCGTTTTTGGGATCACCAGTTAACTAACACAGGCGCATGCGACTAGCTCTTAGTTATTGCCCTCATCACGCCTTTCACCGTTATTCTAACATTCTTCCATCAATTCTCATCATTACTTCACTAACAGAGTAGGTAAATGCTGCCCTTTCACCAGATTCTGCTAATATACAGCCTAGCAATTAACCAGACGATAGGCAAATGATGTATCGTAGTTAACCAAGAGGCCTCGTTGCCTATTGTATATGGCTTCTTCTTGTTTGAAATCTATCAACCCTAACAAAATTACTGCCATCATATGTGACAGAGAATTTCTTTTTTCTAGCCATTGTGATGCCTTTGCAAGAGCTAAGTGTAGATCTAGATAATAACGTTGCCTTGCATACAGCTTACTATTCCCTTTTCCCTTCAGTAAGATGAGTTAATCATTCATCGCTTTGGACTTTTGGCAACATATATTTATAACGATGCTGGTTGTGCAAACAAACGAGGTGCAGGCCAGAGCCACCTATTCCAGAGATGCGTGTTTCGCAGCAGGTTGTGAATGAAGTGGCAGCCCTGCTGCATTCTGGTCTGAACACAGTCTTCTCCGCCTTCCATGATATCGCACTTGGGAGAGACTCAGTGCTATTTTACCAAGTCTTCCTTTGCCTGTGGATCATTTCTATCCTTGGTAGTCTGACTGATTTCCCCACTTTTTGTTACACAAGTAAGTGGCTTCCACTTTATTTTTCTGTTTAATTTTGTCGACATTCAGGTAGCATTTGATTGATTCTAAGTAAGCATGCACACACTGCTTGTTTGTCTATGTTGTGGACAGATATTGTTGCTGCTCTGACCATCCCAGCATTGTATCAGAAATACGAAGAATGCATTGACAGATACATGAGATTCGCGTACAGGAACCTGCAGATGTATGAGATGGTGTACGAGAGATTCTCCATGAAGTGCTTCCTCAGGGCTAGGGATTGGGTTATAGAGGTACTGAAGGAGCCATAACCTGATTGGTTTTTACAGGGATTTGAATTGGATAGTGGTTGATTTGTTGCTTGTTGAGCATAGCAGCCAGAATAGCCCCTAAAATCTGGATAGTGGTTGAAATAGTTTGATTGGTGCTGATGATTAATCGATTGATTGTTTTGAGTGGTGTGCTGTTAGTATTTTGTTTGGTTGCTTTTCAGTATGATGCAAGTGGCAGGCGTTTCAGTGTTGATGGAAGCGCCGGTAGTTTTGCTCTTTGTACATGTTCCCCTCGATCGATTGTAAGGCAGCTTTTTGGGAGGCTGAGTTGAGAAAAATGAAGGAACAGGAATTAAATTCAGCTAGATGTTCCTCGATCGAGATGCGTGCAACAATCACGTTTGTACAGACAAATTAAATTCAGTGTGAAAGTTTTGGTTTTCTTTGATGTTACTACTTGTCTTTCGCATCCATTTCTAATTTGTTGAGTATGGGCTGTGAATTGGACTACTGGAGTGGCGGGCTTCAGCTATTCTATACGGGCAACATATCAAATGCAGCAAAGGGGAGTATTGATCTCTGACTGTGCAGTTGGTCTCCCCGCGGGATTGTTCTTGTGTTTGTAAGACATCTGTAACATGTTTCTGGGGACTGGTGAATATTTTGTTGCGCAGAGCATCCTCCAGGCTTAATCCTGTGTCATATCTCCCAAAGCAGGGCGGCACTAAGCTTGGACCTTTCTTTTCACTGTTGGTATTGTACTGATTTTGTACCATACATAGATTGGCCTTGTGTACACTTTGTTGTAGCAATCGAAATGAACATACATGATCACCAGCCAAGTTGTGTCCTGCTGCTGTATGTTTTGGATTGAGATTGTCTGCTTTTGTGCCTTGCAAATTTTTTTCAATGAAATGTGCCTTGCAAATTGGGGAACGCTGACCTGAATCGTGGCTGGGCGGTACCAATCGAGCAAGCTTTCTGATGTGGCTAGGGTTTCAGGAGAGATAGATAAAGGGAGATCGCCCTCTGCCCTTGCGGCACAGGCTCTAATCTAACCGAACTGAACTTGGATAAGATATTATCTACATATTCCCTAAACACTCATCTATACAATAGGTAACGCTTCTTAAAGATAGCATATGCTTATCTGCTTCCGAGTAGGACTCTGCCAGTAGTCCGAATCTTTGCCGCCTCTTCCCTGTAGCCGAACACCTCCTTGCCGCCCTGTAGTCGGTCTTGTATCCAACTGGTTCATGTGTCGAACTGACCAACCGTTCGCCGCTGGTACGTCCTGCCCGCAAATGCGTCTACAACATTTCTACCCTCCTTATAAAATAGTTCGTCCTCGAGCTGGAAATCCGCATAACGTTCCTTGAATTCATCCAGCTTAAGCCAAGTGGCATCAACGGCCGCACATCCTTGCCAATGCACCAATAACTCCTAAACACCACAATTGAGACGTGTGTGGATAATCCGAGCAGGTGCAGGGATGGTGTGGCCATGCACGAAATCTAGCAGAGCGACGATCTCGGTAGGAGGTGTGCCTTCGAACTTCCTGAGAAGCTCAACATGGAAAACATTGTGAATATGAGCACGAGCAGGAAGCTAAAGACGATAAGCGACGGACCCAATGCGCCCCAAAATCTTGAAAGGCCCATAAAAACGGGGGACAGCTTAGAAGAAACCCCGGATTTGATGGAGACCACTACACGATGATGGAGGCGAAGCCACACTCAATCACCCACCTCGTAAACCACCTCACGGGGATGCTTATCATGATGATGTTTCATATAGTCCAAGTGTGAGCACAGAGAGGCAGCAGAATAATCAAGATTAGCAAACTAACTTCTCACAAGCATATCACCGAACACCTTGTGTGCGTGAATGCAAAATAGCAAATTATCTTGAGTCTATCAAACCACAAGCTGTCCAAATATCCAACAACAATATACTTGCATCAATTAGTTCACTAGAACACCAAACCCCATCATCTTAACATCAATATATCAAAGAACACACATATCCCTTCCATGCCAACATATCCATACAAGCAACCATTTCACATATGGAACAATAGTAAGTAAGATGGTGACTTAATCAACTTATATGGCAAGAGAAATACCAAATCAAGAGAGGACACCAAGATTTACATGGAAAACCCCTTGCAGGGAAAAACCACGAGCGACGGTGAGCAATCCACTATGAGATGAAGCAATACACGAGGTGGGAGCCAACAAATGAGGGGAGGCTCCAAATCCCCCACAAATCTCTCTCTTTTAGTGGTGGATTTGGTGGATCAAGCACTCTCCTCTTCCCTAACCCTAGCTCTCTCTATCTTCCTTTCTTTCTCTCAAGCAAAATGAGTTCTACATAGGAGAAGGGGGCACACTACCCCTTTTTGGGCTGGTTTGAACACTTTACTAAAGAGCCCTCCAGGTTGCGAGATATTACAAATAAGTCCCCCTCAAATGGAGTTGTAAATATCACAATTCTCCACCTCAGCGACAATTGACCCATGAAACAAATGCATCAAGCTTGTTGATGCCAAGTGCCCAATCTTCAAATGCTTCAATCTTGAGTGAACAATTCAACAAGTCACAAACTCATGGCCGCCAAAGCTCCACATGGAGCTAGCTCGGGCAAGAACGAATTCCAACCAAGTTCAAGCAATGCTCAAACTTGGCCTTCGGGACCACCTTGGTTAACATATCAGCCGAGTTGTCTTTTGTGCCAATTTTCTCAACATACAAATCCTTCTTCTTCACCACATGAAGTCGAATAAAGAAATTGCGCACATCAATGTGCTTAGTCCTCTCATGAAACTTTTCATCTTTTGCAAGGTGAATCACACTTTGACTATCACAAAAGAGAACACGATCAACTTGCTCAATGCTCAAATCACCAAGAAAACCATGCAACCAAATAGCCTCCTTCACTGCCTCTGCCAAAGACATAAACTCAGCTTCTGTGGTGGATAAAGCAACTGTATGCTGCAAGGTTGCCCTCCAGCTAACACAAGACCCACAAAGCTGAAACACATAACCAGTGAGGGAGCGCCTCTCATCAAGATCCCCAGCAAAATCAGAATCAGAATAACCAACAACTTGTCCCGGACTTGTTGCCCTTTGATCAAACATCAATCCATATTTGCTTGTGCCTCGAAGATACCTGAGGATCCATTGTACTGCCTTCCAATATTCTTTGCCTGGCTTTGACATAAAACGGCTCACAACACTAACTATTCCCTTTATCAGGACGTGTGCAAACCATAGCATACATCAAACTGCCAACAGCACAAGCATAAGGAACTCCAGACATGTACCTTTCCTCCTCTGCATCCAATGGCCCTGATGAAGTAGACAACTTGAAATGTGCTGCCAATGGGGTAGAAACAGGCTTCGCTTGTGACATATGAAACTGGTGCAAAACCTTCTCAATATACTGATTTTGTGAGAGCCAAAGTCTACCTTTTGACCTGTCACGGCGAATATCCATACCCAACAACCTCCTGGCTGCACCCAAATCCTTCATCTCAAACTCACTCTTAAGCATGGCTTTTGTTTCATCAATAGCAGATTTGCTCTTTCCTGCAATAAGGATGTCATCAACATAAAGCAACATGAACACCCTTAAGCCATCTGTAAGTGCCTGCTGAAACACACAAGCATCATAGGAACTTCTTTCAAACCCATGGCTAGTAACATAAGAATCAAAACGATAGTACCATTGCCTTGGAGACTGCTTCAAGCCATATAATGACTTCTTTAGCAAACAAACATGGTTTTCTTTGCCTTCAACCACATAACCTTCTGGTCGTGCCATATAGATCTCCTCAAGCTCACCATGAAGAAACGTTGTCTTCACATCCATTTGCTCTAATTCCAAATCAAATAGAGCAACCAAAGCTAGCAATGTCCGAATGGAAGTATGCTTCACAACTGGAGAAAATACCTCATGGTAATCAATTCCCTCTTTCTGACTGAAGCCCTTTGCCACCAATCTAGCTTTGTACCTTGGAGCAACAACATCTGGAGAAGCATATTTGAGCTTAAACACCCATTTACAACCAATAATCTTGCGCCCTTAGGGCAGCAACACCAAGTCCCAAGTGTCATTCTTATGCAATGATTCCATTTCTTCTGTCATAGCCTGAACCCAACTAGCTGCCTGAGGACTACTAACTGCCTCTTTGTAAGTGCTAGGCTCATCATGAACAATATCCTCTGCAACTGTCAAAGCGAAAGCAGCGGCATCTCTGCCTCTCGCTACTGGTGTGACCCACTCTCCATAGAGTTGTGGTGGTTTCCTTTGTCTCTGAGGACGATGTACTATAGGAGAGTCTGGAGCCTCTGAAGCTCCACCTGAAACTGTATCCTCCATCTGACTATCAGCTGCATCTGACTCATGATCTGCCTCATCTGTGTCACCCTGAACATCATCTGCAAACTCTGACAACAATGGCTGTTGCTGCTGCTGACTGTCAGCTGTAGTAGACTCGGTCACTGGAGTCCCCATCTCAAATGTTACCCTCTGTGCTACCCGCTCTGCCTCTGAATCACCACCTGAAGAAGCTCCACCTGAAGTGGAAGTCTCTCCCAACTATCGACAAGCTGGAGTAACGATCGCCATCTCATCAAAGGTCACATCTCTACTAACGATCACCTTAGGGGGCTTATGATTTTTACACCACAAACGATACCCCTTAACTCCATCACCATAACCAAGGAAGACACACTTTAATGCTCGAGGTTCTAACTTGTTCTGGCGAATGTGAGCATACGCCGGACAACCAAATACCCTCAAGTGATCATACTGAGGTGGCTTGCCAGACCACACCTCCTCTGGTGTCTTACAATCAATAGCTGTCGATGGCGAGCGATTAACCAAATAGCATGTTGTAGTAACTGTTTCTGCCCAAAGACTCTGTGGTAACCCGGCATGAGAGAGCATGCAACGAGTCCTCTCTAACAGTGTCCTATTCATACGTTCTGCTACTCCATTCTGCTGTGGAGTGCCAACTGTGGTGTGATGTCGAATTATGCCAGCGTCCCGACAATACTTCTCAAACTCTCTCGAGCGGAACTCAGTGCCATTGTCTGATCTCAAATATTTGACCTTTCTTTCTGTTTGTGTTTCCACCATGGCCTTCCATTGACGGAAACGAGCAAATGTCTCATCTTTGGACTTTAAGATGTAGACCCAAACCTTCCTGCTAAAATCATCAACAAAGGTTAGCAAATACTTTCCACCTCCAATAGATGTCACTGGTGCCTCACCCTACAAATCAGTGTGCACATAGTCAAGAATGGATTTTATCGTGTGAACTGACCTGCTGAACCTCAAACGAGTTTGCTTCCCAAACACACAATGCTCACAGAACTGCAAACTGTCTATCTTTCGACTGCCCAACAGACCACGACGACTCAACTCTCCCATACCACGCTCTGACATGTGCCCCAATCTCATGTGCCACAGTGTAGTCATAGTGTCATCATCAACCTGGGAACTAGAAGCCACTGAAGCTATCCCAGTAAGCAAACTACCCTGCAAGAAATATAGGTCATCTGTATCTGGAGTAGTAAGAGCCTTCATCACACACAAGGAACCCTTGAACACCTTGATCTGATAGCTATGAGTCACAAACTTGTAGCCCTTCCGATCAAGTGCCTTAAATGAGATCAAATTCTTCTTCAACCCAACCACATGGCGAACATCTGTGAGTATACGAACAATACCATCAAACATCCTAAATCTGATTGAGCCAATACCAACAACTTTGCACTTCGTGTCGTTGCCCATAGAAACCGAACCACCATTTAATGGCTTATAAGTGGCAAACCACTCTCTATGCGGACACATATGGTAAGAACAAGCAGAATCAAGAATCCAACTAGTGCTGAAGCTCATGTCACAATCAGCTGGAGCACTAGAAGCACACTGCCCAACTGAAGAACTATCTGCACTGACAACAAGTAACTCACCAGACTCAACTGAATCACCATCTGCAACTGCCACATTAGCTACTGAAGAATTCTCACCCTTATTGCCATCACCTTGTTTGTCCCTCTTTTTCTTCAATTTGGGACAATCCCACTTGATATGGCCATAATCCTTGCAATATCTACACTGAATTTTGTTGCCTGAACGGGACTTTGAACGGCTCTTAGATTTCCTCCTACCACTGCCAGAAGCATCACCACCACTATGACCACGCTCTATGGACCTCCCACGGCTGACAACAAGACCCTCACTCTGGCCACTCTCCATGCGAGACTTTCTGAGCAAATCCTTAGACAAAAGGATAGAAGTGATATCATCCATGGAGATAGAATCCGTACAATAAATGATTTGATCTCTGATGCTGTCATAAGAATCTGGGAGTGAACACAAGAACAAGATAGCAATATGATCTGTATCCATAGACTTGGCAACATTTTGATAGTCAAGCACCGCCTTGTTGAACTCTTCAATATATTGCTTGATAGGAGTTCCTTCTTGCATAGGCATCCTAAACAAGCGCATCATGAGGTAGAAACGACTTGAGAGTGACTTGTCCAAATAGAGAGCTTCCAATTTCTTCCAAAGAGCTATAGCAGTCTTCTTCTCACAAACTTGCCTCAACACATTATCAGCAAGAGCCAGACGGAGCACTGCCAATGCCTTCTTTTCTAAGTTCTTCATCTCTTCTCTTTTTGTACTAGCCCTCTAGAGCAGTATCCAAACCCTTGTCAATTAGGACAGATTGTATTTTTACTTGCCATAACCGAAAGTCACCATTACCATCAAACTTGCTCACTTCTAATGTTGACATATTGAACCAAAACAGCAAATTAACTTGTGCCTTTGATAATTAACTGCTCTGATACCACTTGTGAGCACAGAGAGGCAGCGGAATAGCGGAATAATCAAGATTAGCAAACTAACTTCTCACAAGCATATCACCGAACACCTTGTGTGCGTGAATGCAAAATAGCAAATTACCTTGAATCTATCAAATCACAAGCTATCCAAATATCCAACAACAATATACTTGCATCAATTAGTTCACTAGAACACCAAACCCCATCATCTCAACATCAATATATCAAAGAACACACATATCCTTTCCATACCAACATATCCATACAAGCAACCATTTCACATATGGAACAATAGCAAGCAAGATGGTGACTTAATCAACTTATATGGTAAGAGAAATACCAAATCAAGATAGGACACCAAGATTTACGTGAAAAACCCCTTGCGGGGAAAAACTACGGGCGACATTGAGCAATCCACTATGAGATGAAGCAATACACGAGGTGGGAGCCAACAAATGAGGGGAGGCTCCAAATCCCCCACAAATCTCTCTCTTTTAGTGGTGGATTTGGTGGATCAAGCACTCTCCTCTTCCCTAACCCTAGCTCTCTCTATCTTCCTTTCTCTCTCAAGCAAAATGAGTTCTACATAGGAGAAGGGGGCACACTACCCCTTTTTGGGCTGGTTTGGACACTTTACTAAAGAGCCCTCCAGGTTGCGAGATATTACAAATAAGTCCCCCTCAAATGGAGTTGTAAATATCACACCTAGGCTTATAAGAGTCATTCACAGATCTCCTCAAGGAACTCATCCTGGTTATGCAATTGCCGATCTACGGCCACCACCCGTGCAGCCCCGAGCTCACAAGACAGCAAGGATAGGGGATCCCGACCATAAACGACCTAAAAGGGGGTCATTTTCAAGGATGTTTGGTAGGATGAATTGTTGCAATACTCAGCCCATTGGAGCCATTGCCTCAGCCTATCTCCTGCAAGACAATGGAGATACATGACAATGATGTGGTTGGCAACCTCCGACTGGCCATCACAATGATGTGGTTAACACCCGCAAGGCAAAAGAGCTCTGTCCAAAAGTTGCTGGTGAAAATTGGATCCTAATCACTGACAATGGAGGAGGGGATGCCATGCAAGTGAACAATGTCGTGAAAGAAAGCTCGAGCAACGGAGGCACCGGTATACTGGTGGCCGAGTGGTATGAAGTGGGCATATTTGGAAAAGCAGTCAACCACCATAAGAATCACATATTTGCCCCCTACCTTTGGAAAACCTTCCACAAAATCCATTGAGATGTCCTGCCACACTACTGAGGGAACTGCCAAAGGTTGTAGGAGTCCTGGCGGATGAAGGTGTTCGGTCTTATTGCGCTGACAAACTGCACAACCTCGCACGAACTCCCAAACCATCTTTTGGGCCTGAGGATGATAAAGTGTTGCACAAAACCAATGTAATGTCTTCTGAATACCCTCATGACTGCTGCCATGAACTTCGACTAATACCTGTGGCCATAGAGCTGAGTCGAATGGAAGATGAACATGGCCTTCGTATAGAAGCAAACCATCCACCAATTACCAAGCCGGCTCCACCGTTCCTGCCTATGCCTTTTGCAGTAGTTCATGGACATCAGGTAGAGTGGCTAGTTCATTGCGCGGATCCTGGAAGATGGCAAAGGACGGCGACGAGATGGCGAACAGAAGTCCTGCCGGGTCTAAAGCACAGTCCCTTCATGGGCCGGTCTGCCATCTCCTCCCCTGTCAAGCGCCGGAACCGAGGATCGGTTGTCTTGCTGTTGGATTCGATGGCTGTTCCGGTAGCTGACTTGGTTACGGATGGAGTCCCGGCGGTCCCCTGCTTGCCACGGGTGTGCTGATCAATGAGTTACGACTGACCACAGCCGGTTTACCATCGTCTTCCTCGTTGATTTCTAACCTCCTCTCATAAGCCCGTGCTAGGCTCATCGCTGCTGCCTCCAGTGTGGATGGGTTTTGAAGTTCCACATCCGTTTGCAAAGAATTATGGTGGCCACAAGTGAAATTTTACACCTGTTGCTTTTCAGTCATCTCGTCGCATCAAGATAGGAACTTCTTGGTATTCTTCCACCTGAATGAGCTCGCCCAGTGGAGGATTACTCCGGATGGGAGGCCCGAAGCATAGGCTGACATGCTCGACAAAACGAGGCCACGTCGGAACTCCTTGGCTGCGCTCTAGATGGCAATACCATTGTTGTCCTATTCTCGTTATATGATAAGATGCCAGCCACATTTTCTCCTCCTCCATCGTGTGTTGCCCTTGAAAAAATTGCTCACAACGGTTAAGCCATGGCCATGGTAATGGGTCTCCCTTGCATCGGAAAGGCGATCATGTGAAAACGGGGCACTCCTCCGAGCTGCTGCCATCCTTGAGGCCTTCTTCCTCCATTGTAGCCCTCTGTGACTGGCGGTTAGGGTTTGTACCCAAACGCCTATCAAGCTCATCCAGTTTCTCCTGCTGTTAGGTCACAATCTGCAGAAGCTGCGCCATCTGTCTGTTGAGGTCTGCTACTGATTTGGTTTCCTCCATGGCAATGACTGTAGGCGAGCAATGCATAGCACAAAGAAAATAATAATAATCCATACGAACTTGTGGTTAAACGCTCCCACGCATGATCCATTAGACAAAGAGGCAGCACGCCGTTCCATGTTTCTCAGCGAGACAAAAGGACTGGTCCAGTCTACAGGCATCCAGAGTTTCAAGGCTATATACACCACTAAGCACTGACACGGTTCGAACCCTCCGGCGTCGATCAGCAGAAAAACATGGAGCTCCTCACTTTCTCATGCAGGCGAGGCAGCTCCGGCACAGGAATGCTGCCCACAGACGTATGGCCTCCTTGGCTCGACGACGCGTCCGACGTATCTTCCAACCTGAGGAATGTGCCCACCTGGGCAGCAGCAAGATGCGCGTAGCAAATCGGAGCAACTGCAAACACACACGGATAAGCAGGAAAACGATGGCCGAGACAAACTGGAAGGGTGTGGAAAGTGGCGTACCAACTGATATGGCTGTTGTGCTCCTCTGATACCTGAAACAGGCCACAGCAACAAGTTAAAGCATAACTTGCCAATTAGTTGGCAGCATGACGCGTGGTACAATGTTCTACGTACACGTAAGAGAGTGAATGCACAAATTCCTGCAGGTCATCAGGGGAGAAGCCTATCTCATCATGCAGTACATGATAATGTGTTGGCCTTGTTGTTCCCTGAAACAGACAGCAAACATAAAACAATTAGCGCTCTATAAATGCATCCACAAGTTAAAAACAATTGCAAGCTTGAGCATTGACAACACAACAAAGCAGGGAACAGAGATAGCTTACAATCATCCCAGCATGTGCACACATGTAGAAGTCGTGATTCCTGGGGTGGCACACTTGTTTGTCCACAACAGTACCTACAGAATGACATTAACACTTATTTTTACCATGATTTCACAGATAATCACAAATCCACATGAAAAGGGCTATGTCTGGACTCCATAAATGATAGGGAACTTCGTAGATAGATTCAAAATAAAGTTTACCAGGAGGAACATTATCGGGCGATCCAGTCTGAAAAAATTTAGTATGATGATTTTTCTGAGCAACGATGAGTGTGAACTTAGGCGACCACTTCTCATCAAGGAACTTGCACGCCTGCATTGGTTAAATGTTGATGAAATAACAATGTGCAATGGGGGATAGTAGCTTATTAGTGAGTACGTGTGTTGGACGTGTAACAAGGACATGCAGAAAGGCTATTGATAATTAATGCGCTACCTCAATGATCTGATCAAGCTCGATGTTTATCACCTGAGTAAACTGGCTTTCGCTGACTCCATCCCTAAAATCAGCAAGAGTTATGCCATAGTGGTTTAAGACAGCATCAATTATCCATTTTCAGTACAAGAACATTTCACTACAAAGTTCATTGATATTTGCAAATAGTAATTTCAGAACTTCAGACCTGAAAATAATTATTTGATCTGGTTTTCGCTTCCCAGAACTAGTGTAGAAGTCAATAAGTGATTCCCTGAAAGTCCCAAGTGCAATTATAAGCATCTCATTCAAATGGCATCACATAAGAAAGCATAAGATGAATACAGGGACAGATCCACATAATATTGACAATGAAATAAATGTTATGATTGGACCAAATGACACCTCTTACCGAATGAGGCCATCATCTTCGGTTCCCCGTGGCTTGAATAAGGAGGACATCATTTCTAGCTTGGGTGACTGAGTGTGCACTGATGCTCTGTATTTAGAAATGAGAGGCCATTGGCGAGAGCTAACCACCTAAACAAAGTCAAAAGGCATGATTATAGCTGATTAGTGATTAACACACACTTAAATTATAAATTTACAAAATCATTCAGATGCCATGCGAGCTACTGTTCAGAGAGTATAACTGTATGAGTAAAAGCTTATCCCTCTTACCGCAGCAATGGAAGGTCTATCAGATTGTCCAGGTTGACCATGTGACACATCCATGCCCAAGATGATAGTAGGTACCTTTGACACAAAAGGTATTGCAGGGGATGCTTCAATTTGCAGCAATGAGTTCATCCCACCAAGCTGGTTAACAGAGGAAAGAGCACGGACATAAGCATACATAAGTGAATAATACAGTCAAAAAGAAAACAGGATTACATCACAAACCTTAGCATTTATCTTCATCAGCAGATTAAGTAGGTACGGATCATTAACTCTTGTTGGAGCAAGACATTGTGTGATGATACCAAATTCGGCAAGACACTTCCTCTTCCAAGGACCTGGTTCAAACAAAATAATATAACTCGGCAAAGGGTTGAATGCTTATACGGAAGGGTGACAATGAAAACCAAAATATGAACCAACCATAAACTTCACAGTTTTTCCTCTCAGGAAGAAGGCACAAAAGGAACTTCGGTGCCCCAGGAAGTTTTGATTTTATCTGATCAAACATATCATCTACTCTTCTTGAGACAGGCGCTCGTCTCATTGAGGGGCTCTCTTCAAACACATCAAAGGGTTGATCCATTTGCTGCAAACAAACAAAGTTGAGCAACAGAAAAATGTTGAGTAAAAGATGATGTGAAAAGCTAAAACATACAATCCCCTTCGCAGTTGCATTCCTGATGAGGTCCCGGATAAGACCCCGGACATCACAGCGTGCAGAGAAATTAACAACTGCCCACTTGTCGACAGAACAAGTCTGAATCAATTTCTGAAAAATAAAGGTTCAGCAAAATCATCAGAAAGTTCCTTCGTAATCAAGAAGTAATAAAGATATGATGCAAAGAGATACATGCTGACCTTATTGACGAAATTCCACCGTCCATTACGTGGGAAGATATCTTCACCATTGCCAGCTTTCAGCTACATGATACAAGATTTACTCAGATACACGGTAGAAAATCAAGCATGCGAAAACCTTGTAAGTTCATAAAATTCTCACCAACCTTGGGGACTTGCAGGACCCTTCCTTCAACTTGGGTAAAACTTTGAGCAATTGAAATGCCACATGCCCTCAACATGGGGTCGGAATCATAGTTACTACGTCGCAGTGCCTTGCATTTAGAGTAAACATGAATTGTCAATTAATACAGTCATGGCAATCAAGCAAGCCAGTTATGTATGGCTGTAGCAGGCTAAAATCAAGGATGACAACTCACATCACTAAGGACCGACATCCTCTCCTGAGGCTTCTGCCTGGATTTCTCAACAAGGGAGGACCTTTGTAGTGTAGACAAAGCTTTAGTGTATCTTTGCAGTGGAAGGAGTGTGCAAAGCTGGTGATACAAAAAAGTTCACAGCATAACTTGAGATAATAGACAATTTTAGTAAAGGAAGAGGCTTAGGGGTGTCGAATAGCAAAAGTGAAACAAACCTCTACTGGGAAAAACGTTGGACGCTTTGGCTTCCCCACATTTATACAGGGAAGATTTCCTGAATACCGCAGTTCTATGCCTCTGTTCTTCACAAAATAATCATAGACTGTTATTTCAACAGTATCACAGTCTCCATTGTTACCATTCCTCTGCCGCAATGAAAACCTAGTTAAACATGCCAATCAGAAAGCAATTAATAAATAGCAGTAAGATTTGCAGAACAAAAACAAATTGTATGCTCGAAACACAAGGATACCTTTTCCAAATTGTTAATTTAAGTACTGCTGAAAATGAATAAAACATTAAGGAAAAGATATGCTCTCACATCTGTTCGTTGCAATTTCTGTCACTCAAACTAATAATCTTGAATTCTGAATTTGCAGGACTGGTTTTTATTCTCAAGTTCTTGAGAGCACGCTTGGCCTGTATTGAGTAAGCAAACATCAAAATTAGAATGATCAAAAATAAATATGGTTGGATGATTGTTCACACAGTATCAAAGATGCAACTTACCTTTTGCCAGTCAATTCTGTCAGGGTGGTCAACTTTCTGGTTAGAAAGAAGAAAATCAATAACAGGGCCAGGTTTCACAATCATTGTTGTAGAAACATCTGCAAGTTAAAAGATGCTGACATTAGTATGTAAGATCAAATGTAACCATTGCAAAATGAACAATGCAATTACATAATGTACTTTAGGACGAAATACATACCAATGTTCAGGGAAAGCCCACTCTGTGTGCCACGGAAGCTTGAATGAAATCCACGACATCCCATCACACCACCACCCAAGTCAACAAAATTAGAAGGATTGTTGTGGAAAAATGACTGACGGACTAAAAGGCAGCCCCTGTGGACAGTGAGAAAAAATAATTGCAGTCAAAACAGTCTGAACACAGAAGAATACTTTTAAAAAATCTTAGGAATAATTCATTCATGAAGGCACATACTGTTTTGCGGAATGCTGCCTCAGTATGATATCAAGAACTCGAAGAGCCTCCTGGGAGTTATCTGATTCTTGACCTCTAATGGCCTGAGCAATGGCACTCATAGGGATTTTTGCTGCAAAGCACAGCTCCACTTTGAAAGTCTTGGTCTGGTATGGCCTCCTCACTCTCTTCCTGTCAGCACCCCCAGGACTGTCGTTACCTCCAGGGCTCCCATTGGCAGCAGTTCTACAACCAAGTGAGAATTAGACAATATGGGATACCAACCAAACAGAGTACTAGATAAGGACAAACAGCAAGAAAGCAGGTCAAGGAGTAAAACTAACTTTCCAGTTGCAACATCCTCCAAGACCACAGTGAATTCATTGTTTACTTGTGGAAGAGCGCCAATTGTAAACAGGCTTTTTTCACCATCATAAGCGAAGTCCTTGTTTGAAATCTCAGAATGGTAGGTCTGCTGCAGCTTATCAATCACCTTTCTGCCTATCCCCTTGCCATCAACCGGTCGATCATCCTCATACTTTAGATTAACCTATTCAACAAAGTAGAAAAGAACTATCAAATCAACCATGACATATATAAACTATGGTCACAAACTTCTCTATTTTGAATATAAGATCATAAACTAGGGCATCAGACATACATAGTAGTGGAAGAAAAAGTCGTCAATACTCTTCACAGAGACTTTAAAGTGATTGGCATAGAGCTGGATCAACTGCCCTTTTTTCCCTAAACCGTTCCTGGCGATTGGGACCCTCTTTGGTTTTGTTGGCTTGTTTGCTGGCGATTCTGTCCCAGCATCATCAGCTTTAATGGGCACCACATTTGGAGGTACAGGAGGAGGTGGTGGCAAGTCATCGGCCTCACCATCATGAGAGTCCATTTTATGAGAAAACAAACAGAGCTCTCTGCAAGGGGAAAAAAGAACAAAAACGATTAGTACTTGAAGGAACTGACATCAATGCTACAGAAAGACAGTAATTAACATCTGCACGTTAAGTCAAATGCTCAAATGATCATTGCGCAAATAGACAAGCAGATAATGGAAAGTTATACGGCTGAACTCCAAAGCAACACAAAAACTTTAGTCATTAACAAACAAATCAAATAGAATTGTTTCCAGCAGCAGGTTGATAGTTTTAGAGTGCACAACAACTACGTTATAGCAAGTTTAAATAAAAAAAACCTTAGCTTACTTTCACCGTCTGCACCCAGTTGCTATGTATCTGTAATACTATAGTGCTTATAGCTGTTTTCTATTGTTGTTGTTGCTGCTGCTGCTCCATATGACTCTTTGAGTAACGAGACGATTCGCATATGAAAGATTTTTTATGAAACTTTACTTGCATTGTGTGCGCGTACTATGCACATTTACATGTAATACAGATGATTATTACTGCCGTCTATGATATTTGAAGCAAATAAATTGCCGCACTGCGTATTACACAAGTAAAGGTTGCCCACTTGGTTGCAAACAACGACATATGTAGAGCATTGTTTAAGAATATGACAGTACTAGTTGCAAAGCACATAGATTTATGCTTGGGAAATGAGAAAAAAAACACGGATTGTTGAGGTTAAAAAAATAACTGGAAATGGCAATTGAAAGAGCTGAAGGGCCTTGCCCAAAGCCAAACCTTTTTGACAGAAGCCTACTAGCTACTACTACCCAAATCACCTTAGTAAACCTCTCCCCCAAGAATGAAGGTCCTTTTTTCAGAAAAGAGAAAGAGAAAGAAAGAGCGAGACACATCCTAAAGTTGTAATTTAAAAAAAAGTGAAGTTGTGATTAATTTTTTTTATTTAAGAAATAAGAACAAGACATTGACTTGAGCCCTGTAGAGAAGAGAAGCCAAAAGAGTGTGACTTGGACGAGGCAGAGGGAATGTAATGTGCGGCGTTTGGAAGAAGCAAGTCGTGTCCAACACAGCACAATAAAGAGAAACCCCAAAAAAATCGAAATATTAAAAGGTTTAAAATACGCGAAGAAAGGTGTGAAGAAGAGTGACAAACCTCCCGAAAACCCTAGGAACAGATTGGGGATTAGAGGAGAGAGAGAAACATTTCCCAATCTATCTAGAAGAAGAAAGAAGGAAAGAAAGGGTAGGTTTGATTTAAGCGGAGCTAGAAAGCAGAAAGAGAGCAAGAAGGGGAGAGGAGAGAAATGTGAAGGAATCCAAATGGAAAAGGGGTCCTACTAGGCTAGGCTGGGGTTAGACATGCGGCATTGTTGTAGCAGATTAACTGGAAGCAAAACGCAAAGGCGGCAGAGGAACGTGGAATTGGAACGGAAAGAATCAAAGGGAGGGGGAGGAAGAATCGATGAAACAAAGAGAGTAAGCAAGGAAACCCCTAATTAATCCGAAGAGAACAAGAAAACCTAGATAAGATACATGAGATCCCTTGCCCTGGATGCGATGCAATGCGATAAGGAGAGGGAGAGGAGAAGGATAAGAAGTACCAGCGAGCGAGGAGAGGAGGAGGAGGAGGAGGAAACAAGCAAGACGACAGTCGTCGTCCTCCTCTTCTTCTCCGCCCAGGCTAGCTCCGCTCCTCGGGCAACGGCTCTGCTCTCGACAGGGGTGGTTAATGACATGAGCCGACCCCTGTAATGTAGTGGCAACTGACAAGCAGCAGCGACAATGGAAGACGCAGATGGCTTGGTTACTCTCGTCCCGTCCGTCCGGACCAGTCAAAGTCAAACAGCAGCGGCCTCAACTGATCCATAGGCCTCTGCCCTTTTGCCTGGCGTCGTTCGCCATCCGGTTGGGCCTGTTCTTTACCATTTCTAAAAATCGTTTTGAATTTTTGTTATAATAACTAACTTTTAAATAAAGTATTTTTTTAAAATTTGATCTACAAGTTAATTATAGTACACGTTAAAAAATTAATATCTGTACCATCAAAAATCGCAAGCGAATATCTCTCTTTCCGCAATCTCTATCGTAAACAGCCAAAAAACCATCAACCGTAGCCAAAAACCATCAACCACAATAAAAAAAATAAAACGGCGCGGCGCACATCGGTTAATCTGCAGCAATCAGCCCTACCCTCCTCTCCTCTGAAATCCTCCAACGCGCTCAGTTTTCTAATCCACCCGTGTATCTCATGATCAATACAGGAAAACAGATTAACGACAAGTTAAGCGAGTAATCGATCCATCCATATCTCTTGCAAGCTACCCAAATGAGAGAGAGAATGCATGGAAATTAATTAAGGCAACCGAACTATCTAGAGCTAGCTAGCTAGCATTTGGGTAAAGCAAATACTCCTATGCTACTAATCCTCTAAGCAGATATACGATCTTGATAGTATAACATTAGACATTACATCTTAATACGGTGGTTGTTTTGAGGAGAAGTATCCTAGAGTCCGATAGGTGACATTTCAAGAAACTGTCCAATACCGGTTGGAGAGGCGATATGCAAAACCTCGACAATGACCTAAGTGGTTTAGACCACAACTTGAAGAATAAAACGTCTTATTCAGTTATCAAAGCAATGGGGTAGTCATGCAAGTATATGTGAGTATAAAATTCATATGTGTAGCTTACCAAGTTTTTCCATTTGTGAGTGGTTGTGTTCACTAAAGGTGTGTTGGTTAGGATTTTGTGAGATGTGAGAAGGGTCTATTATATAAATCTTTGTTTGTGTTCTTTAGCTCTTAATTTTGATAATTTTGTGAGTTTGTATTGAGTTGATAATACTTAGAAATATTTTTTAAACAAGCCATTTATTCCAGTGACTTGCGACCCGATCGTATAATATATACATTAGAATTCCTTTATTAATATTTGGTGACTTGTCTGCCTCGCATTCAATCGTCATGATAATTTAGTGTCAACGACAGGCAGGTAGTAGGTGGAGTCCAGGGAGCAGTGAGTTAAAAAAAAGGAAAGAAAAAAAGACTTGGAATCCATTTCTTTTTCTTTGGAAACGTTGGTGGCGTTTGAACTTTGAAGAACAATTAATAATCCATGTTATAGTGCCAAATTGCCTGGTGCAGACAAAGCTAGGCAAACAAAATTGAATTAATAGCTACGCAATTAAACCAGTTTTGCACCCTCTCAATTGTTGTGCAAACCAGCACTATAGATATACTGTCAGCAGGCCGCATAACATATGTATATCTGCACAGTGGTTGACCTGCCTGACCATACAATTAGTAGCCAGGGCAGCGGCATTCGATCGATCAGGAAATCTAACGGATGAATAATGATTTACCATTCGTATAAAATGAATGAAACGCCCCGTGTTTTTTAATTAACTAAATGAATATAATTAGTGCTAATTGTACTGATTAATTAGGTTAAATCAAAATTAGAAAACCAAATCAGTTAGTTCGAATATTATTGCGGAATCCAAATCAGTTGCGACAACTGAACACATTAACACAAGATATGTCAATTCAGAATACATTCATTCTTTATCAATAGTCTATAATTACAATATAAAGAAATTAATTACAACAGAAGTATCATCTCATACATCAGCATTTACATTGAGAATTTTACACAAATGCATTGTTGCATCACCACCAGAATAGGCAGTAGTACATGTTGTGCATTTCATACATTAGAATCCACCGTCCAACCACACCACACCACATTTTATGTTGGGAATAACTCAATAATTGAAATACTGAAAAAGACCGAACAAAAGAACAAATGGCAGTAAGCGGACCAAAGACGAAGAGAGATTGCCGTCAGAGCCTTAGAAGTTAATTTCGGCCAGGGTATTCCGTTCACGAAGATGTCTGACCGTCCAGGGGCCAGTTGGCACCTCTCACAACCATATAGTCATCATTTAGCATTAAACAAACCTGTTTATATTCAAAATACTGTATCAAACCCCAACTGTATCAAACCTGTTTTGGATCCGAAGAATGCAATAAGATATAAGAATGTGATGTCAAATACATATCTCTTATGATTTTCACATTTTCATCCAAATGGACTAAACAATAATATACTTACAAATGAGTTAGTCTTACAATTGTATTTGTCATTATCACCAAAACTAACGTAATAGAGCTTGAATTTACACCATCCCGCCGACGAACGGCGCCGCTGGCCACCGTCGCCCCGCTGGCTGTGCCGCCACCCAACTCATGATATGCCTGACCACTGCTCGACCAAGACCCATGCCAGCTGTCCCGGCCACACCGCCACCGGCTGTCGACGTGTCCAGCCTGCACATCGCCTGCTGTTGTCGCGTTCGGCCCGCACGAGCCTACCACCGCCGCGCTCGGCCTGCGCACCGTACGCCGCCACCGACCCTAATGAGGGATAGAGAAACACGGGAGAGAGAGAGGTAGAGAAAGAATAGATGGGGGAGAGAGGGATTAGAGATGGGAGAGAGAGACTAGAGGTAAAGATGAGTTTGTTAAGGTTTTGTTGTTTTTTGAAATATTACACCCCTTTCAAATTTTGGACGCTACAAGTCATGATTTAGAAATGAGAGGGAGCAAATAGTGCTAATGACAATAAATTTTTTTCAAACATAGAGGACTATAGCATAAATTTATCCAACTATAAGGGGGGGCTGGCCCTTGCTAGCACCCCTCCCTCCGTCTCTCAGTATACATATGCCATTTTTAAAAAATTATAGTGCTGGTTAGCAATTTTGAATGATCGTGTGCAAACTAAAAAATCAAACGCAACTATCATGTAATCATTCAATTGGTTATAATCTTACCTACAAACTTGCAAACAGTTTACATTGAATTTTCGGTACATGCAATTTTAGTAATAATATCAGGCCTTTTGTAATTTGATCGGTGTCTTTAATGGGTACTTCATGTTACGGCATATATAATACTATATATTAGCTATCTGAAAACATGTGCCATATAGGAGTTTAAAGTGATGTGGAAGAGAGAGAAGAAGGGTAGAGAGAAAGATAATATCTACTATTTAACAGATAATTTTATAGACGGTTTTATACTGTCTATACTATTGTATAGACAATTATATAGACAATATATTAATTATATAAGACTATTATAGATAACTATATAGATAATATATTGTATATGTTATTTTTAGTTTTATCTATAGATGATATAAAAATGTATTATAAAATATTGCTATTTATAATATTGTACATGCTTACAGTGTGTAGGAGTAGCTAGTACTCTGAAGGAAGCGAGCGAGCAAGCAAGCAGAGGGGGGGAAAAAAGGAAACGGTTGTGGCTCTGAGACCCACGGCACGGCCACGGGTCGTTCCTCGATCCCCTTCCGTCAGCCACTGCGAGCCAGGGGACGGCCGGCCATGTCGTCCTCCTCCTCTGCCATGCCCAAAGCCAGGCTCGCAATCGGTTCCCCGTCTGGATCCACGGCTAAATTCGAGGTTTGAATTCCAATCCCCCTATCTGCAGTCTAGCACTAGCTCCGTATGATTCATCCCCTTTCTTCTTCTTCTTCTTCTTCATGCCTTAACTAGGAATTATTATATTCGGATCCTGTCGACGCGCGCTCCTCTAGGATTCATGGGGTGGGGTTCCCCTTGCGTGTTACTGCGCCCTGCTGCTGCTGCTGGTTTTGTTCCTTTGCTCGATCTGTGCATTTTGGTCGGAGCTGCAAGCTGCCTATTCGTGTCGTCTCCAATCCATCGTTGCCAAATTAGTCTCCTACCCCTTAATCGAGGGAGAGAGGGGATTGCCAAAATCCATCGATCGATCTTTCTTCTCATCATCCATCCATAAATTTTGAGTTCTGATTGTTCACGGGAAAGATATTTATGTGCGATTTTGGTCAATGTAGCTTGCAGAGCTTGTCTTAAAAAGATATCTTTTTTAAAAAACTAATTATTATAGAAAGCCAAGAATGTATCTGACTCGCCAATACGTACGAGATACTCCATTTTCTGGATTTGTGCGCGCTGAATAATATTTCTGTTTGTGTGCTTGCTTGTAATTAAAACTATACTACCGACCGGTACTCATCGCAAATATATAAATCTTGCATTGCACAGTCTAAAGGCAAACCATCCTTAGCAAGCTCGTCCAGAGCCAAGACCACCACCACCAGGGGCAAGGCCGAGAAGAAGGTCTACTCCTTGCCCGGCCAGAAGTTTGATCCTCCTGAGGAGGTGCATCGCTCCACTCTCCCCGCATCAATTTCTTTAATTAATCGTATCCATGAATCTGGGCTGATGCTTCCTTTGGTTGATTTGTGGCAGAGAGAGCCCCTCAGGATATTCTATGAATCACTGTCCAGGCAGATACCCTCCAGCGAGATGGCTGAATTCTGGTACACTTCTTTCCATTTTCATAATCAAGATGCCGCAGTTATTTTCTCTCACAGCTACATTATATTGCATCCTCAACTTAATGCGCACTGTAATATATTAATAATAGCCACCACCTGTTCTGCTGCTACCCTGCTACAGCTTGGGTAGATGCCTAAACAAAGTGCAGCGTTTTCCTTAAGCCCCCAGTTTCATTTCTAAATGTAACATCGCTCCTCTTGTTTTCATGGGGGAGGCATCAGGCATGGTAACATATATAATAATGTCATTCATGCGTCAAGGTAGGTAGGATTCAGACGATTATGCAAGGAATAGTAGGCTGAGTTCATGACGGCTGGCCATTAAGAAACAAATATTTAGAAGATGGTATACAACTTAACTCTAACATTCTAAAACAGTCTCCCCTCGTGTTAACACAAGTTCAGGCATCATGCTAAGGAAAGAAGGATAACAAATGGTAACAGAGATGGTTGTAAATTGCAATGTACTTACTGCAGGACTTATACATTAGTATAGAACTAACAGGTAAACATCCTAACATGGCCTAAGTAAGTCCAAAACCAATCCCATTCGTGAGAAACAGGCACTCAGGCACCTTATTTGGACGAACACAAATATAGTTGCCATTAGAACAGCTATGTAAATGTGGTGAAAGAAAGGACAAGAGGGTGCAAGGAAATTAACTGGTTCATATTAGTTAAGATCAGGTTCCCAAAGGAAAAAAGAAATCCTTACAGCAGCATGAGGAGGTGTAGCATCTTACCCTCCCCACATCTCTAAAAGTAGGGAAGAAAGATTATTACATTTCCTTCATACTATGAGTGTAATAATTTACAGTTAATGCTAGCTATTCTGTTTCATCTCTTTTCCTTCCTTTCTGTTCTTCATCCTTGGGGGGGGGGGGGGTGCAAAAGAAGGCTTTATTACTACTGCATGCCTGATTTGTATATCATGCTATCCACTAAGCGATAATGCAAGGTTGCTTCTCAACGTACGGTCCAATTTAGCAGACTGTGAAGTGTTTCTGAAAGAAAATCATGATAGTATCAATTGCCTGTTCTAGACCAAGTTATCTCATGTTACGTCACATGCTAAATACATAACAGGTTAATGGAGCATGGGTTGTTATCTCCGGAGAGAGCAAAGAAAGCATATGACAGAAAGCAAAAGCGGCAGCAACAAATACGATTGGGGACCCCAATTAAGTCCAGTGTGAAGAAAGAGAAACCTGAAAATTCAAAGAAACCAATCACATCGAATTATGTGGATTCGAAGGCAAAGAAGAGAGTTGATTACAGTGACGACGACGACGACTTCATTGTAAAAATGAAGAGATCCAAGGGATGATATACGAGACGGATTTGGCATAGTTTACAGATAGCAGTATGCCTTATTTAGGTAGCTGCCTTCAAATCTACAAGAACCAATGCTCAAAGAAAAAACAATGAGCTGACGATGATTCTGAGGAGATGTTTCTATTTAGAGGAATTATCGTCTATATTTGAGTATAAAGAAAAAACAAATAGACATTCTTTACAATGGTGAAATAAATGTCATATTGGGCAGCATTCTGTCTGTGTTCTAGGGACATGCACTTTTCTGGAACTGGAAAAGGATAGGTTAGTCATGCTGTTGTCTTGTGCAATTGTATTTGTATCTTCAATAGATACAAACGTGTGTTTCACTTCTGACTTGCGTGGATACTACTAATTAGATCGGCGTTACTCGATGAGCTGTAGCTGTATTATATAAACGTATAAACGTGCACATATGTGTATAGTACATGATTACATACAGAATTACAGATAGATATGCATCTTCTTTTGCAGGTAGCAGACACAGGCTTCAGTTAACAATGGAGTGATCGATGATCAGTAGAGCAGAGGAAAACGCAAACTCAAGTTAATTACGAGGTCATGGACAAAACAAACCAAAAAAAAAAAAGGTGGATTGGGATGAGCGTATTCGTTTCAGTCGTGATGGGTAGGAGAGTTGTTTAGCTGGTGGTTGAGGCACCTGTCCTTCCTGAACCTGAGCTTCTCGGCCATGTGGTCGAACTCCCAGATGTGCTCCTGCATCAGGACGTTGCCGATGATGGCCGGCCCCTCCACCAGCCGCCGGAACGCCAGGCACGCCACCCCCGGCACCACCTCCGGCATGACGATGCTCTTGGCGTCCGGCTCCAGCCTCGCGCCGCCGTCCAGCTCCACCACCAACTTGGGTATCGTCACGTTGTGCGCCGGGTCCACACCATCGCCGGCGAAGGTCCAGTTGTAGCAGAACTCGAAGCCGGGCACGTCGGTCATCCTCTCCAGGTGCGCCAGGTGCCTGTCCAAGGCCGTGGTCACCGCGGCGTACGCCGGTCGGAGGAGGCCGGTCACCGACGTGCCGGTGTCGAGGACGACGCCGGCGCCGACGATGGTCTGGTCCCACACCTCCGGGGGGATGTCCAGGAGGTCGCCGCCTACGAGGATGCCTGTTACGCGGGCGCCGTAGGCGACCATGTCGGGGTTGTAGATGAGCGGGGTCTCCATGGTGGCGGGGCCCTTGACGGCGGGGTTGGGGCCGAAGGTGAGGTAGCTGGAGGCGTTGCGGCCGCTGGCGGCTGCGAGGAGGCAGAAGGAGAAGCGGGCGCCGAAGCGCCTGGCGGCGATGATGCCGAAGGAGATCTCGCTGTTGCCGAGGGAGAGCACGCCGTCGTGGGAGTCGACGGCGCCGCCCGCCTCGAAGATCGAGCAGCCCAGCACCAGGCCCGGCAGCTTGGCCATCCGGCCGCCGGACAGCGCCACCGTCGCCTTCTCCTGGCCGTAGATACCGCTCGTCGTCGTGCCGTCCTGAACCCTGCATGCATGGGCATCGGCATTAAATAATTAAGTACGTGCAGTGCAGTGCAGTGCAGGTGAGGTGCTTAGTTACATTTGGTAGTAGGTGCATGAGGTGGTCTGGTTGGGGCTCTCGCAGGTGTTGTATGGCAGGCGCCCGCAGACCGGCTGCGAGCAGCGGTACCTCCGCCACGACGTCGACAGCGCCGGCCGGTACCAGTTCTTGATCACCTTGACGGGCGCGCCCTCCGCGTCCAGCGACAGGGTGGTGGTGGTCGCCGACTGCTGCTTCACGTGGGGCCGGCCGGGGTGCTTCCCCTTGCGGCGGCGCAGCCGGCAGTTGATCCAGGTGAGGTCGTTGGCGGTGTCAAGCGCCAGGTTGTAGGGGAGCGCCGGCGTGCCGATGCGCACGGACACGATGTACATGCCGACGTGCGCGATGTTGACGGCGCTCCGCATCGGCAGCTCGAACATGGACGTGTTGGACATGACGTCCGGCACCTTGGACGACTCCCACGCCTGCCTCCTGCCCCCCGCGTTGCTGCCGCGCTCCATCGTGATCTGCCGGTGCCGGAGCAGGTCCTTGGCCTCCATGGCGCGGTAGTGCTCGCGCCGTTCCTCCGCGGAGTCCGGCACCACCGGTGGGGAGACCGGGAGGTGGAAGCTGCCGGCCTCGTCGTCGGTGGACAGGGTCAAGCCCAAGCCCAAGCAGAGGAGGCCGTGGAGGAGGAGGACGGCGGCGGAGCGGCCCTGCATCTCGATCGACGCCTCTTGAAATGAATTAATCTTGCTGCTCCGTGATGCGTACTTGTAGGAACGGAAGGATCGATCGTGCGTGCATGCAGCCTGCGCTAGCTGCTCTGTGTTTTCGTTATGAAGGGCGTACGTGAGGATGCCATGGATCTGCCTCCCTAGCTTGTTCGTGTCCTGCAGGCTAAGCTTATTGTGTGGCCATGAGCTCTTTCAGGGCGCGTCTCTGCTATAATAAGATCATGCATTAAGACGACAAGCCAGCGCCCTTGTTTTGGCAGCCGGATCATCGGGTGTACAATGACCTGGCGGTAGAGAGCAGCTGCCTAACTAAATATTCATTTGGTACAACTAAATATTCATGCATCCACTCAACAGAGATAGAATTACTACTATATAACCTTAGGTGCTGTGCAATAGCAAAACCGTAAGTAAATTTAATGGGCTATATATGGGAAGAATCCTTGGTGGTGATCGACGACAAATTAATGTCCACAGGTACGAATTGAGAGGCCCGGTCTTGAAGCAATCGGCCGGTCAAGGGATCAACGAACAGCTGCATCATTCTTGGTCTGAAAAGAAGAAAAAGAAAAAGAAAGGAAGTTGCATACGCTAGTCTTGTGCCTATTGAAGGCTGACCAGGAGAGAGCAGCATCAGCTGGTCCGGTGTTTCCCCAAGCGTTGGCATTGGGCATCGCAGCGGCAGCAGCAGCTGTTGCCTCATCGACCTGTCGCTCCATCGATCGCTAGTATCAACCGCGCGGCTAGATGCCAAAACTTGGGCGCTGCCTGCATAAAAAGGAGATCTATGTATGCCTTGTCGCCAATAAACTCCAAAAATGGTTCAGAAAGAAAGGGAAAACTGCCTAGGACTTGTAATTTGATCGTCTCTTGCATTCAGCAACTCTTCTCACCGATTCAACAGATAGGCCGCTGTACGTACTTATGTACGTGGAAGCTTACGGACCGTTTGTATTATCTTTTACTAATGGTTTTTAACTGTGATTTATAGCTTTGGCTAAAAATAAAGAGTAATAACTCAAAGAAATGGTTTTTAGAAAGAAAAGATGATTGGTGAAAAAAGTGAGAAAGAGATACGTGCGAATGATGGGAGCTAGAAGAGCGAGGTGCATGATACACTCGTGACCCCCGCTTAATCCCGAAGCCAGACGATAGTGAGAGAAGTGGAGAAACCATTTTGAGAAATCAGATGTTTGTATTGGCTTTTCTAAGCATAAACTAATACAAATAGGACCAACATCCGATCAATTAATAACAATGCCATATAAGTATACATAGGATTAATGAAGCCTCAATAGTACATATATTATAGAACCACCTTTTGGGGTCGAGTAGTGAAGTTGTAAGTGTACGACTTCACCTATCATTCAAATTCGTACTCACCTATTATGCATATACGAGTACACTTAAGTAGGATTTTTATCACTTCTTATATACATACGAATACGCTTCAGTAGAAATTCTGTAAGGTTATAGATTTATCTTCAGTCTGTCTACCTCTTAAGACTTGTGCGACTTGATCGATGTTGCATATGGAAGGGAG
>JAYEVJ010000367.1:0-165000 GCA_036346265.1 Melocanna baccifera
TACAAAATAACACACTTGAACAAAGTTATCGCATTTCTAAAATCTGCCTTCTTGATCGTGAAACATCAACACACCCAACCAATTATTGCGGACTTGAAATCTAAAAGGCCCCATTCTGCTAAACAGGAGAGAAATGTAGAAAACCATGGATATGCCATCGCTTTCACTAACACGAATGAGCGTGACTCACGAGAACTGTAGTTTCTACTCAATCCACCCTGATGCAAAAATGACAACAAAGAACTAAATGTTAATAGTAGGCCCATCCAATGTAAATGATATTTCAGAATGTTGCATGTCTTAAATGCATGCTTGTATGCGACATGTTTCAATTGTGCCTATGTCGATGGCCAATGGTATCTTCCTACCATTTTTTTGTTTCCTTGATCTCATTAGTCATTCGCTTAACTAAACATGTTTCTTGTTTAATTCAACTTTGTTGGTTACCACCGCCAAAGTACACAAATGGTATAGTTTGGATACAAATTGAATTTATTCTATACATACATATTGCTATAAAAGTTGTAAATTATGGATATGTCACTGTAAAATGGCTTCTAAGTTCTAGGATTGTTTTATTCAAGATAACATGAAAACACAAAGATTAAAAGAATAGAAATTAGTCAATCGCTATACAACTTCTTGCAGTGTAGATAAGATAACACTAAAACTTCCAAATCTAAGCAAAGGCATATGCATTGCACAATGACTTGTTAATGATAACTAAAATTTTAAGAAGCACCTTTGCGTTGACTATGGAAACAAAGTACATCATATTACAAAGCAATGTGTGAAGAAGGAATTTTAAGGCATAAAGCTTGAAGGTAAAAGTAGCAGAGGTGGCATGACATACAGAAAATGTGCACTTTAAAGAACATAGGATGAACTACACATGTCAAGGTGAATGCAAATACTACCCATAAAGAAAAGAATATTGAGAGGAATAAAGATAGTATTTAAACCTTTTATGTTCTAGTCCTTCATCCCTGCACTAAAACACTTAAAACATATGAAAAGGGCTATTCACAATCACCTCTTTAAAATAGTACAATGACACTAGTAGGGCAAACACAATGGCCTCAAGTATACCCGCAAAATGAACTTAAATTAAAGCATGCACATTTCAAAGAATCGATCTTATAAAAAGTAAATTTCCATGCATTTCCTCTCTTTATGTAGCCAGCCCACATCACAAACAACAATTTAATAGATGCATGTCCTCAATTTTCCATCAATCTGCCTAGATGAAGTCTATGTTGTTCTCTTGCAATAAAGCTCAGATAAACAAGGGCCGCCACATCAATTTTAGCGCACAAACACTGCATATATATGTATTGAGCAATCTAATTATGTAGGGATTCAAATTGATTCATGAAGGGATTCAGCAAAGCCCAATATTAAGACTACAAATTGAAATAAAACAATTTAATGAAGGACTATAGGTATCAATGAGAATTCGCTTGAACCACTATGAGTCAACTACGCTCAACAAAGCCGATTCTAGGAAGAATTCTCATTACCTCTACCTGAACACATCGAAAATAGAAAGACTCTACACCACTCACATTTTGCAGATGGAGCCGCTATGCGCCCCACCTTACCGCCTCCTCGCCGATGGCACAACGACCGCCAAGAAAATTTACCACGTATATCGTAAGAATCTTCATGAAAATTGAGAGAGAGAGAGAGAGAGTAGTAGGAAGTGTTAGACCATGTGGTATTTTAGGTGATGAATAATTGACAATGTTGGTTTTAATATTACTTATGGTGTGTTGTGTGTGTGCGGATTGACTTGAGTCAAGTCGTGACTTGTGCCTCAGACGCTGCTTGTGTGTTTATTTATGTGCAGGTGTTGCTTGAGGTGGAACATCATCGATGACGGACTAAAACTAGGTTCGTGGAATCGAGGTTTCGAACTAAGTTCGTGGAGGAACCGAGGTCCTATCACCCGTGATGTCATGCGAGATGTATGGTAGTGGAGAGTTAGGTGAGCAATGTCCTTTGGGTTTTTTCCAAGGGCTGGCGTGATATATATATGTTTCTCGAATGAACGCTTTACCATCGCACCTTTACACCGATTACACCAAGAATCCCTTCGAGGGTAACTATGTCATTGTACATACCGACTTTGGGTTTACAACCTCCTAACAAAGCTAGCTGAGTTTAGGTGAGGGCCACCCTACAACAAAGAGCCTCTCATGGTGAAGGGCTTCACGTGGCGAAGCCATGTTGCCGATCCTTTGGCATCCTCCGCCTCGCGCCTGTGACCTTGTGTGATGTTAGCGAGAGCCCAGGCGGAGGCGATGTGGAAACCGCATTCAATGCGGTGGGGCGAGCATGGCACGGGGTTGTAGGCGAGGTCGAGTTGTCGTGGCGGAGGCGGAGACCTCGCCGAAGCGTGCGATGCACTCAGCGCAGAAGTTGGGGCGTCGCGCGAGAGCGAACGACGGTTCGACTCCTCGCAGATGGGTGGCACGCTGGTCGGCCGCGCTTACCGGACTTCCACCTGGTTGCGCTTCTCCAAAATGGCTATATATTTGGCCACAAAGTGTTGTGATGAAGTATTTCTAAGATTTGTCTGTCTCAAGAATATACCTCTTACGCTCACGAGCATGCAGCAGGGTTAGTACCAGTTTGGGTGCTCATGCATGCTTGTGGATAGAAGAAGGTACATTCTGAGCTAGCGGAAGATGTGCACCCCTTGGGGGTGGACCATCGACTCGCTCGACGGAACAAACCCCGCGCAGGAAGAGGCGGTGTGTCCTTCGAGTCCAGGGCCATCGCTGCGGGGCAAAGAGGGTGTTTTCGTCCGAGGTGGTCGCCATCGCCTTGCAGCTTCACGGTGTGGTTGCATACCGGGCTTCCGCCCCTGCATGGAGTTGGTGCAGAGGCGTCGTGTCCCCGAGCCGTGGTCGCCGCCGAGTGACCTCGCCCGCGAGCGATCTTCGCGACAGAGAAGCCATGAAAGATGTTTAGGCCAATTATGATGCAAAAATGGTTCCTTGCGCCAAGGGTGGTAATGTAGAGGCGGCAAAGTGCGGGTTGTTCAGCCGAGGCGGTCCCATCGGCGAGCAAGGTTATCCCGCCGATTCCCGAGTAGCCGCGTGGCGAGCGCTATTGGCGCGCCATGCGCTGGTCGAGCGACCACCGCTTGAGTGGGCCCTGCACGGGGCGCTTGCATCAGCCTGCTTCGATCATGGGGAGGCGAGCGGTTCACCTCCCGCCGGTTGCCCTTACTAATGGCGGCAGGGGGTGCAGGGGTCTTAAATACCCCCAGCTGTGCGCTGTCTGCATTCGTCGCCTCACCTTCCAATTGTTAGCCGCACGCCATTAATCTCTTGTCTTCCTTGTTTCCTCCGTCGTCGCATAACTCTTAGAAAGACGATGGAGTAGGACAGCGAGCGCACGCAGGCAGTTGGCAACAGTGCCATCTTCCAGCGGTCATCGCCGCTCGAGCTTGGGCTTGAGCTGGCGCAGATAAGGCCGAATGTGATAGCCCGTCTTGCCGTGTACAGCTGGGCGTTGCGCAGCTTTGGCAGCGTCGACTCGCCTTGTGCTCGCAGGCAAGAAGATTTTTCCCGCGAGTCCTGGCTCGCGAGTGGGAGCCGAACTCAGGCGAGGCGGTGGTTCTACCACCGTGGCGAGCGGTAGCGGCTTGAGTGTTCGGGGTGGCAGGTGGCGCTTAACACCATACCCGATGCGCCGCTAGATGCTGAGGATGAGCGAATAGCGCGGAGGATTGTGGGGATCACCGCCACTTCAACATGCGCGACCGCCTAAGGAGTTCGTCATGTATGGCGTGGCGCCACTTGCGGAGTGGCGTGTTACGCCGGGAAAATTTGGCGCGACCACATCCGCCCGCCCATGTGTTCATCGCCGAGACTCTCCGGCCGCGTAGTTGTGCCGGGCCTAGCCTTGTGCTGTCCCTCGGGCCGTTGTTTTATATCTTGCCTCTTGCCACCGGATGGTGCTTCTTGAAGACGTGGAGCGCGCGGTGGACGCGTTCCTCGGACCGTATACACGCCGTGGAACACATCGCGGCGCGCAATCGCGACCATCGCAGAGGTGTGTGGCGCGTTGAACCGTGTGCATAGCCATCGGCTTGGAAGCACCGAGCACGCTATTCCGTACCTCGAGCCCACCGCACGCCTCCGAGAGGGGAGTACCGGTGGCGCGGTTCCAACTCGGTGAAGCATGCCGACTTGAGGTAGGCGTGGGTGGTGCCCGCCACCGGGGCGTTGAGGCGAGCCATCACCCACGGAGCACGCCGGAGCGGAGTCCGCCTTCAACGGTGGAACCTCCTCCGCGGCAGCTGGCGCGGGCCGACTCTTACTCCTCGGCGCTAAGCGGCCCCGACACACCGGCCCTCTCGCTCGGCGAGGGGTTCGCCAGAAGAGCAATGCCGAGCCCTATGGGACTCGACTCAGATACCGAGTGTGTCGGTGTCCCCGCGGCCCTACCGGATCTGCGCTGCCGTGGACGAGGGCTTGGTGGAGCTAAGCTCGACATTGAGGCCCCCGCATGGCGGGTGGCCGCGGATGCCGACACAGACCCGGCGATCGTCGCGATGCCGCCCGACATCTAGCGGACTTCATCCTCGAGCGCAGGTGCCGCCGCGTGGGGGTCATCGATAGCGTGGCCGCAAGCCTAGATCGCATGCGCCGCAGCTTGGGGTCGACTGTTTGGGAGAGTGCTAGAGGTCTCCGAAATGAGGGTAAGTATCGACCATGGCGACGCAGCCCTTTGATGTGTATCGACGCGTGTTATCGCGCGCATCGCCGCCCTTGGTCGGCGCCGTAGCGCCCATGCCCGTGAACGGATGCATTGGGGACCGGCCGCGCGCCCGAAGGGGCTCATCACGCGTTTGAGGAGGCGCATGCCGCTAAGGACGACCGCCGCTGCCCGAAGCGAGCGCGGGGCCATCTCGGATGCCGAGGAGCTTGTGCGCGGCTCGCCGGCTGTAGTAGAGGAGCGGGACGGCTCGCTTCGCAGATTGTCGTGGCCGAGGAAGAGAAGGGCCGCTTGTTGCATCTCTCGAGAGCGCGACCGTGCACTTGGCGACGCCAAGCAACGGCATGGGAGGCTATGCCGGCGCCGAGGGCACCTTCAAAACCTTGTTGCCGAGGTGCCCCCGCCATTTGGACTCAAGAGCTTTACGCACACTTCGGACGGATTGGGGAAGCGCCGATCTCCTACGTGACCGCATGCCCGGCGTGGTGCTCTTCTCCAAAGACGGGCTGCGCCATGTCGATTTAATTGGGCGACCTATAGCCGGAGATATGCCGGGGCCGAGTAATGTCCGTGCCGCAGCGCTGCTCGCCCGCCCGCTCGCTTTTTACGAATGGATCTTGGAATACATCGGGAGGCCGTGGCAAAGGTGGAGCTACGGCGAAACATGTACGCGCGAGGAGCCTTGGCGAATGGCTGGATGGGGTTGCCCGGCGTGACGTTGACGGTGCCGACGACTCGAGGTAGGTGTGACCCCGGGGTTCTTGTGCGCCGGTGTGTGTTGTAACCTATGTACTCCATGCTACGAACGAAGTGAAGATTGCTTCCTTCTTTGACCAATCTGCGCCATTTTATTCCGCAGTGCCTGATAGGGACCGATCACGATTGACGCCGTGACTCAAAGACCGCATTTATACCGTGGCGGGCCAAAGACTCCTCGAACTTTTGGGCGACCTACCGCCGATGGTGAGGCTTCGGCGCGGAAGGCCTTCCAGGTGAAGCCGGACGAGTAGCGTTGGCCTGGTGGGCTTTGTAATCACTTTGTAGTAGCGCGGTGGATAAGCCGAAGCATTCGCCCCGCTGTCGCTTTGTTCATTTTTAGCACATCCGCTTTGTGCTTTTCTTGTGTAGTTTGTTGGCTAGTCGGGTAGACTCTCGAGGTAGGCACGAGTCGGGCGCCAGCGAAATAGGCGCGAGCGCCCGCCCCTACCTGAAGTGGTGGCAATGAGCCGGCACCTAGTCGAGTAGACGCGAGCGCCCGCCCCTACCCCTCGAAGTGGTGGCGGTGGAGCCGGCGCCAGTCGGAGTAGATGTACGAGCGCCCATCGCTACCCTCGAAGCGGTGGCGCGAGCTGGTGCCTAGTCGAGTAGACGCGCGAGCGCCCGTCCCCTACCCCCTCGGTTTTGGCGCGAGCTGGCGCCTAGTCGAGTAGAAGCGCGGCGCTCCGCCCCTACCCCTCGAAGTGGTGGCAGCAGAGCTGGCGTCTAGTCGGAGTAGAAGCGCGAGCGTTCCGTCCCCTACCCCTCGAAGTGGTGGCAGCTTCTCGAGGTGTATGGTAGTGGAGAGTTAGGTGAGCAATGTCCTCTTGGGTCTTTCCCAAGGGCTGACGTGATATATATATACTTCTTCGTAAGGAACGTCTTTACCATTGTACCCTTACACCGATTACACCGAGAATCCCTTCGAGGGTAACTATATCATTGTACATACCGACTTTGGGTTTACAACCTCCTAACAAGCTAGCTGCGTTTAGGTGGGGGCCACTCCTACAACAGTTACTTATACTGATGCTGAGAATGCACGTCAATTACTTGGAGCATTAGATATGTCTATATGGGAGATGAAGGTTACATCTATTAAAGAATCAACGGTCATGAGTACACTTACATTAGATGTGCTTTATTCAAAATTGAAAACTTATGAATTAGATGTTTTTGCTAAAAAAATAATGGTAATAAATCAATTGCTTTAGCTTCACAATCTAGCAAGTGTAATAGTGATAATTCTTCCACTAGCTATGCTTTGTCTTCTTTGTCTTCACTAACCGAAGAACAACTAGAACAACTCCCGAAAGATGATTTGGCACTTTTCTCTACACGCTTCACAAGAGCTTTGCAGAATGTGAGATCAAGAAAGAGAGGAAATTTTGGTCCTCAAAGGTGCTATGAGGTGGTGATTTGTAACATCCTAATTTTCTGTGATTTTTAAAACTTGAAATTTAAAAATAAATTTCCTGGATTTTTCTGGGAATTAATCAAGCTTCAAATGAATTTTTAGAATTTAAAATAATTTAATATGATTAAAATAAACTTCAACATAAATTGAAAATATTTTATTTGTGTTCCTTGTGTCTCAATGAATTTTTTGGTATTTTTGATGAATTTTTGGGATTTATCTGCTATTTTCTAGAGCTCTTTTTCTTTTATTTAAATTTCTGGAAATAAGAGATCCAGAAAATCCTTTTTATAAAAACCTTCCGCCGCTTCCCCGCTGTCCGATCCTCGACCGCCACAGCGCCATCCGCTCGGCACAGCCCGCACTGCCGCCACCTGCCTTGCCCTGTTCCCGCCGTCCGACGGACGCGCACCACGCGCGCGCCATCTCGCGTGCCCGCCAGACGCCCCACCCCGCCTCGCCGGCCGGTGTCGGCCATCCGCCCACGCCCGCGCCCGCTCTCCTCCACCGCTGGATCCACGCGCGCACGTGGCGCCATCCCCACGCCCGCGCCTCGCCCATGCGCCACGTGTCGCGCATCCGCGCTCCCGCACTCCACGCGTAACCCTAACCCTAATCGCACGCGCGCTCGCTGCTCGATCCCTCCCGCATCAATCCAGCCGCCCAGCCGCGGCCGCGCCGCCCGTAATAGATCGGGAGTCCTCGGTTCGCGGCGCTCATCCCGCCGCCCTCGATTTCGTGCCATTTAAAATCGCCGCCGCCCGCCTCCACTCACCCGCCACCGCCTCTCGCCACGCTGCGTTCGAGCCGCGCCTGTCGCCGCCGCCGAGACCCGCCGGTGAGCCGTCGCCACCTCCTTCGCTCGCAGACGCCTCCGCGCCGCCCGCCCGCCGCGCACCGCGCCCCACTCCGCCCCTCGGTCCCGCGCTAGACTCCGCGCCACCACGCGCGCCCGACGGGCTGCGGCGCCGCGCGGGCGCGTCGGCCACGCGTCAGCCACCACCGCGTTCCCGCCCGCAACCGTCGGATCCCGCCGCCTCCGCCCACGCCCGAGCCCCTGCCACGTTAGCCCTAGTCCATGTGGCCTGCCACGTGGCACACCACGTCAGCCAGAACTACCCCCGGGACGCCACGTCAGCTAGAACCACCCCTGGGACGCCATGTCAGCAGCCACGTCAGCCGCCACGTCACCCCGTGCCACGTGGCAGCACCAGCAGCTGCCACATCAGCCCTAGATTTTTGTGGACTATTTCGTGGTCCGGGTTCACCGTGGACTCGCTTTTTCGTGGACCGGGTTCACAGCACAGTGCGATTTCTGAATTTCCCGATTTAACTTTAGGGTTTATTTTCCGAGAGCCCGTTCTCCTCTGTCCTAGCTCTGATTGACCCCGTTCTTTTTTCTAAATTCATCTAAAATCGAGCTCTAGCTTTTGGTTCTAGTTTCATGATTTTCGGAGTTCATTTGCTTATTATTTTATATATTTTTCTTATTTTGATCGTTTTCTCTCTCGTTAGATTCGGATTCTGGAGGAGCAGGTTCTACGCCCGAAGACGAAGAGTACCTCACTGAGCATAACCAAGGCAAATAGTGTCCTTTGATCATGTTGAACCCAGTTTGTAATCTATTATTTAATTATTTTGTGTTAAATTACATTGCATCGCTATTTTTATTGAAACCCTTGTATTAGTAGTTATCGTCCCAATTGAAATCGCCATGACACCATTGTCACCATAGGTTGGGGAACATACTAGTGATGCTAGGTTATTTGTCACATGGGTTGGTACGATAGAATGCTTAGCTTTACTTATAGTTACGATTGGGTTTATCATCATATGTGAATTATCAATTTGACTTAATGAGATATAGAACTGTGGTTGGTGCCACGTTTATTAAAATTTGGGCCATGGCATTGGTGTGTCATTGGCGTGGTTATATAAAACTGGTTTTGCACTCGGGCGAGTGATCGTGCAATAAAGGGGGAAGTGTTGGAGCACTTCGAGGGATGTGGTAGTCTCGCCCGGGTAATGATAAGGACTTAACTTTGTGCGCCATTGATCTGAGCTTTACCGTGCAAACCACATGTCTAGTATGGGATGGACCTGACTGACTAATTTGGGATGTTTCAACTTTAATCTTGCCATTGAGATGAACATTGTTGCTGATTTCCATGTGGCGCAAGGGGGGTGTGATGCGAAACCCTAGCGGGCGGATTGAGTTGTAACTGAACTTTGTAAAGGCCTTGTTGTGATTACCTTAAGCTGAGGCTAATCATATCGTGTTGGTACAGTTGTGCAACCTCTGCAGAGTGTAAAACTATTTGAATAGCTGCGTCCTCGGTCATGGACAATGCTCGGTGATTTCACACGAGGGGTAGTTATTTCTGAAAACTTGTGTATTGTGGTTGGACAGTGGATGGTTAATCCACTGTTGGTTTAGCTTATGGATGGGAGGTCCATAAGCGATTGGTTTAGCTTGTGGATGGGAGGTCCATAAGCAGTTGGTTTAGCTTGTGGATGGGAGGTCCGCAAGTGGTTATGTCAATTTCTTTGATTATTTATTTATTATTATTTTATTTAAAGTTCACTTTCAATCTATTTACTGTATTTACCTTTAAATACCATTTTATGCAAATTAACCTTTCAGCCATCCTTTGGTAAGCCTTGCATACTATATTGCATTCATTTGTTACAAACGACTTGCTGAGTACCAACGTACTCACGGCTTTATGCCCAATGTTGCTCAGTTGAGAAAGAGGAGTATCACCAACAGGAGGTTCCAGAAGGAGAGTTCTTCGACGACTTCACGGATTAGGCTTCGTTCTTCACTCGATAGCCTGTGAGCTTGTCGATTGGCCACTACACTTTATTTTAGATTTCCGCTGCTAGTTTTGTAAGCCCTTTAGGCTAGTCTATTGTAAGTTTGACCATAAGGTCGTACCTTTTAAGATTTATTGATATTTGAGTTTTCCTTTATTTTATCGGGTATATGGTTGTGATGACATCTATGTTTGACTGTGTGCACTAGCGTGATCCTGGGACTAGTGCAGTATACATAGAGAGTCCGAATTTGCATATTTGGGTCTCGACATGATCTCAATCATATTCGTCTCAAATGTCCAAAGTTTCTAGCAAGATTTGTAAAGGAAGAAAATGAGAAGGAAGAAAAGATGGAGAAAGAAAACAAGAACAAAATGAAGGGCTATATAAATTGTAAGGTGGTCCATCGTGTTTTTTTGGCTCTTGAGCAAGTTAATTTGAGTGATGTGGACACGGACAGTGAGGATGATGCTCCTAAAGGCAAGAAAGATTTAATTGAATTGTGTCTAATGGCAAGTAGCAAAAGCTCCACCAACAATGATGATCTTGACAGCGATAACTACAATGAGATAAAACCTTCTTATGATGATTTAGCTCAAGCTGTTGCTAAATTTAGTACTTTGTTAAAAAAGAAAGGTAAAAAGATTAAGAAATATGATACTTTCATTGAATCTCTAAATTCTAAAATTGCAAGACTTAGAGTTTTAATTCTTGATGATGAATCTTGTGAGTCTTGTCAAATTTTACATTATGAATTAGAGAATGCTAGGTCAATTAATGCATTAAACATGGATCAACTTAGAGATGTAATCTCAATTTGATAAATTAAAATTAGCACATGATTCTTGTGATAAAAATTGAAATGTGTTAATGATGAAATTGGAAAGCTTAAATTTAGTTCTTCTTTATGTTTAGAATCAAGTAATTCAAATGTGCATTCTAATATTTTGTTCTAAATGTGAATTATTAGAAGCTAGACTTAACTCATCTCAGGAAACAATTCAACAGATGCTTTATCATGAAATATCTTCTTGTTCTAATTGTACTATTTTAACTAAAGAAAATGAATACCTTAAGGACACTTTAGAGAGATTTTCTTGGCAACAAAATCTAAATATGATTCTAGACAAGTCGAAAATAAGTGTCAAAAATCGGGTCTAGAATTTAATTTTATTGAGCACACCAAGAATAATCCTTCTAAGATTGTTAAACTTCTTGAACTCGAAAAAATTGAAGTATCATCGAACCAAAACAGACTATTTTTAAGTCCGCTAGTATTATGCCATTTAGTAATCAAGTGAATGCAAATGTTGCTTCTAATTCTCAAGTTAAACATAAAGTTAAGTACACTTGCAGTCATTGTAGTAACTAGAAACATGAGTAGTGCTAACTCTGAATTTTACGTAAGAATACTCGTGATGAGCCTATTTTTGCTCGTCGCTTGTCTCAAAGATCGCATTCCTAAATGTTTTATTTCTAACCCTAGTCGAGGCCTCGACGTCTTCTGTCTCTATATAGGCTTCTCGCGAGGAAGGAGAACATATGGTTAGTGGACTCCGGATGCTTGCGTCACATGACCGGTGATAAAGTTGGTTCTCCTCCCTTTCACATGCATCTCAAGCTGAAAGTGTTACTTTTGGAGATGCTACTTCCACATCTGTTTGGCAAAAGGTATAGTAAAGGTAAATGAAATGTTTATGTTTAAAGATGTGACTCTTGTTGAGAACTTGAAATTCAACTTGCTTTCTGTCTCACAAATGATTGATGAAGATCTTGAAGTATGCTTTTAAGAAAGGTGAATGTAAAGTGTTAGATGTTTTAGGTGATCTAGTTTTTAAAATTTTAAGATTTGGAAGAGTTTTTAAAAGCTGACTTTGATGCTTCACATGATGCTAAGTTTAGGTGTCTAGTTGCTAATGTTTCAAAATATTTATTCTTTTGGCATCGTAGACTTGGACATGTTGGTTTTGATCATCTCACGTGTGTTAGTGGTATTGATCTCATACGTGGTTTGCCTAAACTTTAGAATGAAAGCTATATAGTGTGCTCTTCTTGTAGACATGGTAAGATGTGTGCAGGTTCACATCCTCCGCTTACTATGGTCATGACAAATGCACCGGGACAGCTCCTACACCTTGGTATAGTTGGACCATCGAGAGTTCAGTCCTTTGGTGGTAAGTGGTATGTACTAGTGATTGTTGATGATTTCTCTAGATATTCTTGGGTTTACTTTATGGCATCTAAAGATGAGGCTTTTAGTCATTTTAGAAGTCTTGTTCTTAGATTATCTATCGATCTTCCAAGATCTCTTAGAGCTATTAGAAGTGATAATGGAACTGAATTTAGAAACTCTTCTTTTGACCACTTTTGTGCTGAAAAGGGAATTGATCATCAATTTTCATCACCATATGTTCCACAAAAAGAATGGTGTAGTTGAGAGGAAAAATAGAACTTTGGTTGAGATGGCTAGAACATTGCTATATGAATATAAAACTCCAAGGAAATTTTGGGCTGAAGCTATATCTACTGCATGCTATATTTCAAACCGTATGTTCTTGAGATCTAAACTTGGTAAAACTTCATATGAGCTTCGATTTGGGTATAGGCCTAGTGTATCTCATTTTAGAGTTTTTGGGTGCAAATATTTTGTGTTAAAATATGAAAACTTAGATAAATTTGAAGTTAGATCAACTGATGGTATTTTTCTTGGATACCTTGCTCATTCACGTGGCTTTCGTGTGCTTGTTTTGGATACTAACAAAATAATAGAAATCTGTGAAGTTTCTTTTGATGAGGCTAGTCCAGGCACTAGTCTAAGTGATGCAGGTACAAGTGCATATGTTCAGGGGGAGAGCATATTTGTTGATGACGATGAGGATGATGAAGATGAGGTTATGGTTCCTACTATTTCTCCACCTGTAGTTTCTTCTACACCTTCTACTACTGCAGCTACAGTTGGGTATCTCAAGCTACTACTTCATCTACACATTTGAAAATGAACAAGAAGGTACTTTAGAAATTTCTGCTCCTCGACACATTCAAAGGAGACATCCACCTGAACAAATGATTGGAGATTTAAATGAAAGAGTAACAAGGTCCAGGTTTATTGATTCTGACTCACATACTCATTCTGCTTTTGTTGCTTTTTTTGAGCCCAAAAATGTATCTCACACATTAACTGACGAATCTTGGATCAATGTCATGCATGAAGAATTAGAGAATTTTGAACGTAATAGAGTTTAGGAGCTTGTTTCACCTCCTTCAAATCATACTATAATTGGAACTAAATGGGTGTTTAAAAATAAACAAAGTGAGGATGGTGTTGTTGTTAGAAACAAGCTAGGTTGGTTGCTCAAGGTTTTACACAAATAGAAGGCTTAGATTTTGATGAAACGTTTGCTCCTGTTACTAGATTTGAAGCCATTAGAATTTTGTTAGCCTTTGCTGCATCTAAAGGTTTTAGATTATATCAAATGGATGTAAAAAGTGATTTTCTTAATGGCTATATAAATGAGGAGGTTTATGTTAAGCAACCACCTGGTTTTGAAAATCCACAGTTTCCTAATCATGTTATTAAATTGTCAAAAGCTTTATATGGGTTAAAGCAAGCTCCTAGATCACGGTATGATAGATTGAAAAACTTCTTATTAGAAAAGGGTTTTTCCATGGGAAAGGTTGATAAACTCTCTTTGTACTTAAGCAAGGTAGTGATCAATTATTCGTTCAGATTTATGTTGATGATATCATCTTTGGGAGTGCATCTCATGCTTTGGTGACTGAGTTTTCAGCAACGATGAGTAAAGAATTTGAGATGAGTATGATGGGAGAGTTGACTTATTTTTTAGGACTGCAAATTAAACAAACAAATGAGGGAATTTTTGTGCATCAAAGTAAGTATACAAAGGATCTTCTACGTCGTTTTGGGATGGAAAATTGCAAGCCTATTATGACACCTATGGGAGCTGCTTCGACACTTAATCCTGATGAAGATGGTGAGGTTGTTGATCAAAAAGAGTATAAGAGCATGATTGGCTCACTGTTACATCTTGCTGCTTCGAGGCCAGACATACAATTTTCTTTGTGTTTATGTGTTCGCTTTCAAGCTTTTCCACGTGTTTCACATTTACAAGCTATCAAATGAATTTTCAGGTATCTACATGGTACTTAAAATTTTGGCATATGGCTTTCTGCTTCCTCATGTCTTAGCTTAAGATCTCTTTCGGATGCTGACTTTGGAGGTTGTAGAATTGATAGAAAAATACATCCGCTCATGTCATTTTTGGGTAATTCACTTATTACATGGTCATCTAGAAAACATCTTCCGTTGCACAATCCCATCTGAATCAATATGTAGCTGCTGCTAGTTGTTGTTCACAAATACTTTGGATAGTATCTACACTTAAAGATTATAGGATAATTTTGGATTGTGTTCCACTTTTCTCGTGATAATACTAGTGCTATTTGTATTGCTAAGAACCCAGTACAACATTCAAGAACTAAGAATATTGATATTAGATTTCACTTCCTTCTAGATCATGTGGATAAAGGGAATGTAGTGATTCATCATATAGATACTGAACATCAATTGGTAGACATTTTCACGAAACCTTTGGATACTTCTCAGTTTGTTCGTTTGCAAAGTGAGCTGGGTGTGTTGCACCCTATAGGATTATTCTGAAGGGGAGCTTGTCATTTAAAATTTCAGAAGTTTTGTTTATTATCCTTGTCAAATAACTCAACAAATCCAAGTCAGTGAAACAAATTGAGTAGTAGAGCTCTCTTTATCATATTTATTCATATGCTGTGTAGCTTTGATCACGACTAGTTATAATTAACTTGCTACATTTGAATTAAAAGTATGACATAGCGGAATACTTTGACTAGATTGATTATAATTATTACTTTGCGATGTCTATCGAAAAGGATTAGCTTGATTGTGAGTCTTATTTTAACTCTTGGCTATGAGGTTCATATGGTTCATGTTACAATTTGTATGATCACTCAATTTGACATGTTATTAAAAAAAGGTATAAAAAGAGAGAATTGAAAAGATGTATACTTCAAGTATGCCATGGTGAATAAAAAGAAAAAGCACAAAAGTACGCAAAATAAAAAGAAGTATGCTTCAAGCATGCCACTATAAAAAAAGAAAAATATGTCATTATGAAAAAGAAGTATGCTACAAGCATGCCACATGCCTAAGAATTGAGTGTGGAGCAATAAGTTGTTACATGAGACTGCTAACTCGTCTAGAGTTAAGGTTTGCTTCATTTTTAGGCTTTGACTTTTTGTTGGGATATCTCATTGTGCTCTTTGTAATTAGTTTCGTCATTGCTATGTGATATATAGCTTTATATGATCTAGATAGCTCTACTCAAAAATATAGTTTGGTTGCTTTATTAAATCAATACAACGTGACTTGGATAATCTACAAAGTTTCTAGATTTTTTTTCATATTGTTTTTTCTTAGAATTATCTTTTAAAAGTTCTTGATGATTACATTGCCAAAGGGGGAGAGAAATTTGAGAGATTGGAGAGTTTTCGGAGAAATTACAATTACTTCTCTTGTGTTGAGAGGGAGAGTTTGAAAATTTGGCTTCAGTTCTTCATTTAGATTTGTTGGAAGTCATGTTAACTTAATGTGTTGTCAATGTATTCATCAAGAAGGAGATTGTTAGACCATGTGCTATTTTAGGTGATGAATAATTGACAACGTTGGTTTTAATATTACTTATGGTGTGTTGCATGTGTGTGGATTGACTTGAGTCAAGTCGTGGACTTGTGCTCGTATGCGGTTGCATTTTTATTTATGTGCAGGTGTTGCTTGAGGCGGAACATCGTCGATGACAGGACTAAAACTAGGTTCAGGTGGAACTGAGGTTTCGGGACTAAGTTCAGGGAGGAACTGAGGTCCTATCGGTCTAGGATGTCATGTGAGATGTTCATGGCGGAATGTTGCGCAATGAGGCTACAATGCGGATGGCTGCTAGCTAGTGCTTGCAAACGTGTGGTCTCCAGAAGGATTAGGTTCGCTACGAATGCGGGCTGGCGTGTGTATACGGCTGGGAATATGAGTCAAATACCTCCATGGTCCGGCATGGTACGGAGTTGGAGTTGGAGTTTAAAGTAGATGACTCGGCGTGGGTTTCGGTTCCGAGAGGAAAAGGGTTCCTGCGGCCGAGTCCGGATAGGTGGCGGTTGTGTCCTTGATTGTGATCTTCAAAAGGCTGCGACGTGGGTTCTACTCGGAGTAAGGAGCTTTGGCATGTGTTCAAAGTAGAAGGAGGCTTGCACCCTATTTTTGTGTGCCGTGATTCTTGAAGACAAAAAGGTTTGTGCCAGGCGTTTAGCAAGGAGGAAGAAAGCGGCTGGTTTTTGAGCGCTGTGCGTAAGAAGGGTGAGCACGGTTTGTCCTAGGCGCTCGCGAAAAGAAGCAGCAACGGTAGCCTCGGTGCGCAGCAGAAGAAAACAAGACGCAAGTGCAAGGCAGGTGGACGGGTGGTGAGGGGGCACATAGGGGTGCAGTGCAGTGCAGGGAAGGCCCTGTGAAGGCGGGAGGTAGAGTAGAGGAGGGAGGAGAGGGCTGATGATTCGCCATGGCCAAGGATCACCGGAGTCGCGGTCTAGATCTAGGGTTTGGTGCCTCCCGCGGGGAGGGGGAGGGGAGTCAGGGGGTTGAGGCAGGAGGCAGAGCTGAGGATGGAGGAGAGGGTCCAATGAGTCGCCATGGCTAGGGATCACCGAAAACGTAGTCAGCGGCTCCGTGGGGGGAGATTGGAGGGGAATTGGGGATTGAGGCTAGAGACGGAGCGGAGGAGGGCTAGGGGGAGTCGGGGGTTGAGGTGGGAGATGGAGCGGGGCATGGGGAGGGAAGGAGGAGGAGGGTGAAGTGGAGCAGAGGAGTAGGAGGAGGAGGCGACGGCGGCGTGGGGTGGGGAGGAGGAGGAGGTGGGCAGAGCGGAGGAGTGGGGGGAGGAGGCGGCGGGATGGGAGGAGGAGGGCGGCGCGTGAGGAGGGGAGGAGGAATGGGGAAGTTTGGGGGCTGGGCTGAGTTTTGGGGGAGACGGGTGCGGTTTGGGTGTGGTCGTGTGGGAGCGTTTGTTTGGATCTGTACAACAGTCGATCTTTGATCGGATTGTTGAGAGGGAAAGAGATAGATGAACCATCAAAATAGAATGAACCACCACTAACTCCTCTTTTTAAGTAGTAGAGATTAACTTGTACCATCTAAACTTAATCAACTGAGACTACATTATTTTAAACTCCACGGCACGCCATCCTTTCCTTGGTTAATATGCCTGCAGGTGGGCCCGATCCACATGCACGTAAAGATAGGAACCTACATAGGCAGAGCACCACATGCACCGTTTCTAATTTACTGAATGCAGATTAAAAGAAGGGCTTGTTAATTTTGGCATGGAGAACAACCAGTACTTGATCTCCCTTCTGATTCTTTGGGAATTTTATTGTTCTTATCTCCAAGAATGTGTGCAGTGCTAGTACTCGATCTCCTTTAACTAGGCAACCCTTGGCGTAAGAAAAGGAAACTGAATCTGTTCTAGCAAGCGCCAATTGATTGGAAAACACGTACGTGATATCTTCTCCTCCTTGAACTTGTTCTGGTGGACGGACACAAGAAAATTAGCCCGTGCGCACCAGGTTGGCCCATGCACATGCATTGCTTCTTCCTTTTTCTTCTTCTTAGCAATTCCTGAAATTAATTCATGCATAGCTGATTGTACACAAAAATAGAAACAAAAATAGTAGGGCTGGTCGCATCATTTCTTAGGGATAGAATTCAGGTATATTACATTTCGAATTTGTTTCGGTCTCTTTGACCGTGGGTTTTTGTGTGTAAGTGTTTTGAGTCGTGTTGGCCCTAGGCCATGCGTGGGTTTTGTGTTGGCCATGCCTTAGAGGCACCAATATAAGGTCAGGGGTACCCCCATGTAACTTAGACTAGAAATTATGATTTAGACTATGAATAAAACAAAAGGCCACTTGGCACCACATCGGTGTGTTCATGAGTTGATTTGAGAGTTGATCCGTCGATCAATCAAGCATAGCCTTCCGCAGTTGATCTGTCACCGTCAGTTGATATGAAAGATCGGGCTATTCATGCATCAATCAACGTTCGCCATCAGTTGATCCGTATCACCTGCAGCGCGTGGTGGCACATGTCCTGCTCCTTTCGCAGCGCGTTGTTCTCGGCAAGCACAGCCTTAAGCCTGGCCTTGGCCTCGGCGGCCCTACGCTCGCATGCGCTAAGCATGCGCTCGACCGCCTCGTAGTCAGCCTTGTGGTAGGCGATATGGAGGTGGTGGATGTGCTCCGTGCCAGAAAGGTGGGCAAGCTCGTTGTTCAACGCGTTGGAGGCATTGGTGGTGTCAGATTGGTCGTGGTGTAGATTTGATGAGGCAGAAGGGAGCATGGAAACCTAGCCCTAGCCTAAATTCACGAGGACCCGGGGTTTGGTTTTGGGAAATTGGCAAGGGGTGTGGGGCCTTGTCTAAGGGATATAAAATCTCTACTAACATAAAAGGCGAGTTTGTTCACCACCTTCCCCTTCCTTCTCCCTACTTCAACGCACTCCCACATCTCCTCTTGACATACACCGACATATGGGCCTATGTCATCAGCCAGCTCCCTCCTCAAATTACTCGTGGCCTCACAACCCAACCTTTCCTCTTCCCTTACCCACACAGTGTCAGGACCCGGAACAACAACTCCAAGTCCCTCTGTGTAAATCACACTATCCTAGGAAAAGCTAGTGCGCACAGTGTCGACAGTAATGTATATCATGCAAAAATCACCATCGAATATTATTAAACGACAAAAATACGGCCTTAAGGCCAAATCTTACAATATAGGGCACAAGGCCAATGAAAGAAAAGGAACAGTGGAAAACAATAAAGGTAGCGGAACAGCCCATCCAGCCTCCCACAGGCGAATGACTGTAAGACGCGTCCTACTCGCTGAAGTAGTCCTCACCGTCGTAGTCGCCCTTGAAGTCTGGCAACAGATTAAGCAAGGTGAGTACGAGAGTACTCCCAAGGTAAGCAAGTAAATGCTTACGCAAGTTACACCAAGAATTATAACAGAGTTGATGCATGCATAATGGATTTCAAGGAAGGCTTAATAGGGTAAATGTGCGGAAAGCAATACTTGAATTTGAATACAATAATGTAAGTACAAAAAGCTGAACTTTTAATACAGTATATGAACATTGTTTTTAACAAGTAATATCGTTAGCGTAGGCTCCGACCCACACTAACCTATCCACGGGAATCCACCCGGATCAAACCAAAACCGTCATTTATCTGTTCAAAACCAGGTTTTATAAAATCCAAATCTAATCTGTGACAACTTTACTTAGCATGTCCATGACCGTGGACACGGCTACCCAGATAGATTCTAACTCTGCAGAGGTGTACAACTTTACCCACAAGATATTTCCTCTCACTTGAGCCACGCGATAAACACACTGCCTTAGGTGTGCGGCGGAGAGTTCATGACAAGGCTGTTCCAATGATCCATAGCCAAAATAGTCACGCCGCCACTAAGGTTTCACCATAACTCGAATCCACGAGTTGGAGCCCCCTCTGGTGCCATGTGAGACTTCCTACAGCCGAAGCCGCGCTCACATTCAGCCTATAGCGAGACTATGCTTGGAACTTCACAAATTATTTAGTCAGGTCCGTCCCATACCGGACTTGTGGTACTACGAAGTGACTTCGTAAAATGAATCACAGAAACGGTTCTTATGTTGATTTAGGCCCATCCACATTCCCCCGTGCACGACAATCAACCAGGTGTCACCAAACACGAGGCATGCCAGCACCCACCACCTAACCATTAGCCTAAGTCCAAATCATAAGTTTCTATTTTCATTTTTAAATAATTTTCATAAACCATCCTTCACTCACCGAAGTCAAGAACTCAATTTTAAATCGTCATTTCCTGTGAAAGGCATTAATCCCACCTAAAGTTATACTAAGCCAGGCTAAGAATTCTATAAAATTTCTAGTTAATACTATGGTATCAACTAGTTTTCAGCTAAGGTGACAAGGTATACGAATTTGAGGTTCGAATGGACTATAATCAAAGGATTATGGGAATATCTATCATTTAAACTGAATTTAAATTACATTTGAATAGAAGTACGCATGCATATACAGTAAAACAACATATCTAAATTTGAAATATTAGGTTCAACATGGTCAAAGGTGTAACTTGCCTTGGTCGAAGTCCTGCTGGGAATCATCGAACTCAAAGTCTCCTAATCGTCAAATCTAACGAAAGAGCCAATTCAAAGAAAATTCAAAACAAAATTCATATAAATTCAAATTTTCAAAATTATGCCAGAAATGGATAGATCATGATTTTAGAAAAATTTAGAAATTTGAATGGGTCAATTTGGAGTTAAAATGCAAAAGTTATAGCCTTAAAAAGTTTTAATTCAAATTAGAAGAAAAAGGGTATTTTCTGGATTTATTTTTAAACCGAAAAGGATTTATGACGTCAGCAAGGATTATTTTTCCAAAGGAAATAATAGATTATGACGTCAGCCCTAGGATTAATTTATTCGGGGAGAGGCTGACAGGTGGGGCCCGGATTTGGTGGACTGCGTCCATGTACCCGAGGGGTGGGTGAGGTGGCAGGCGGGCAGCGGGGAGGAGAGGTGGTGCTGACGCGGCTTCCACGTGGCTGCCACTTGGCACCACGTGGTCGCTACGTGGCTGCCACGTCACGGCAACGTGCCAACGTGACGGCACGTGCGCGAGGTGGCGAGGGGGGCGCTCGGGTGGCGCTGGCGTGGCGCCCGGCTGGCAGCCACGCCTGCTGCCACCTTAGCCCGGCGGCTGACGGGGCGGGCAGCGCGGCGGTGGCGCACGGACCGAGGGTCGCTGGCGCTCGGTGGCGGCGGCTGGCGAGGCACCAAAACGAAGAGGAGGACGCGGGGAGTGCATCGGTACCTTGTGCGGAGGCCGAGGGTGACCGGAGGGGAGAATCAGCGGAGAGGGGCGGCGGTCGGAGAGGGCTTCACAGCGGCGGAGGAGCTCCGGTGGTGCAGCAGCTCGGGGGAGTGGTCACCGAGGATCGCCTGGGCACCAACAAGGTCGGGGAGGCGTCGGCGAGGGGCGAGGTGGCTCGAGCTGGCCGGGATTGCTCGCCGGAGTTGCTGGAGGCCGACGGAGAAGAACGAGCGTAGGGGAGGCTCCGATGCTCGACTTTGCGAATTGGAGGCAAGGGGAGCGGCGGTGTGGGTAGAGGGTGCTCGGGGAGGCCCTTTTATAGGCGGGGAGAGGCGGTAACCGTCGCGCGCAACTCGCCGGTTTTAGGAAATTAACGCGACGGTGAAGGAGGGCGTAATTGAGGGGAATAACGCCAGAAACGGACGCGGGGAGGGGGCTATTTGAATGTGCCGTGGTGCGGGGGATTAATTGGCAAGAAACCGAAGCTATTAAAGCTTCGGTTTTCCGATTAATGGCGGCGGCCGTGGCGGTGATCGCGCGAGGAAGAAGAAAGGTGGTGGGGATGACGGATCTGACGAGAGGGTCCCACCGGTCAGCGAGAGGAGAAAACGGGAAAGGACAGGGGCGATGGTCGGATGAACAGCACGTGGCAAAGGGGACGGATGCGGGCTGTTGGATCCGAGTGAACCGGTAAGTGAACAGGTGTGGGCAGGATTTCATTCAGCAAACGAGACTCAATCCGAGCCGTTGGGGTTTCGGGCGGAGATTTAAGTGCCTGCGGTCGGGCGGGATGGGATCCGACAATGGCGAACGGTCCCGATCGCTCCACGTGGCGGCAGGAGCGGAGGGGAAAACGGGCCGAAGCGGTAAGTTGGTGCGGGCGGCTGCGATCAAGTCGGGCGGAGGGGAGGCGGGTCGGGTGGGTGCCAAGTGTCGATCAGAGAGGAAAGGAAGGCGGGGGAGAGGGTTTAAGTTAGATCGGACGGCTGAGGAGGAATCTGGCGGCGCGGAGCGGCCCGATGCTTGACACTTGGCAGCCGGAGAGGGGGTTTGGATTTTAATTTCCTTTTTGATTTTCAGAAATGACTAGGAGGCTTTAAAAAGCTCAGAAAAATACCAAATAAAATTTGAAAATTCTAGAAAATTTCAGAGAACCTTCTGGACTATTTAAGACTCAATAAAAATATTTTCCAATCATTTTGACAAGTATAAATTGCAAAAGCACAATTTAACTTAAAAGGGAAGTTGTTAATTCTTTATAAAATCCTGAATTACATTATAAATGCAGGTTTGACTTTAGGAAGATAAAATACATTTGGTTGATTTACAGGAAATGCAATGAACTCATTTTGATCTTTTAATAATAGAAGTTTTTACTTTTCTTAAATCAGGACTTTGAAATAAATTCCAGGAAAAATCCAATAAATTCCAGAATTGATTTTTAAATAAAGGAATACAATTTTTGGGATGTTACAAACCTACCCCCTTAAAGAAATCTCGCCCTCAAGATTTGCACCGGCTAGCAAAAGAGATGGGGATGGCTGGCCTTTAAATATTCTTCTCGCTCCCAGGTGGCTTCGTTTTCGGTGTGGTTGCTCCACTGAACCTTGCAGAATTTTATGGTCATCCTTCTGGTCTGACGCTCTGCTGTCTCGAGAATCTTCATTGGTTGCTCCTGGTAGGTGAGATCATCCTGAAGGTCCAAGGTTTCTAACGCGGCTTGCTCCGCGGGTACCCGGAGGCACTTTTTCAACTGAGAGACATGGAAGACATTGTGCACTCCTGACATACTTGGCGGTAAGTCCAACTGATATGCGACTTCACCTCTTCGATTCAGAATCTTGAAGGGTCCCACATAACGCGGTGCTAGTTTTCCTCTGACTTGAAACCTCTTTACACCTCTGAGTGGGGATACTCTAAGATAGACGTAGTCCCCGACCTCAAAGGTCAAATCTCGACGACGGTTGTCCGCATAACTCTTCTGTCGAGATTGAGCTATTTTCATCTGTCTCGATCTTCTTAACTTTATCTTGGCGTCTTGAAGCAGTTGGGTCCGCTTCTTGAGGTTCTCCTTGCGATCCCAAAGCAGGGCATCGCACTTTCGCCATACAAGGCTTGAAAGGTGCCATCTATGACGGCTTGGTAACTATTATTGCGAGAACTCGCATAGGGTAATGAACGGTCCCAATCGTTCCCAAAGTCAGTACAAGCTCTTAGCATATCCTCGAGCACTTGATTAACTCTCTCTGTTTGACCATCCGTGCGGGGTGGTAAGCGGATCAAACCGAGCTTACTCCTAACTCTTCATGCGACTTCGCGAATCGAAGTGAACCGACTTCTCGATCGACACTATTTTCTTGGGAACGCCATACGGGCACACAATCAGGGACACGGCTCAGCTAACTTACTCCCGAGTAAGTAGTCTTGACTGGTATAAAGTGAGCCACTTTAGTTAATCGGTCTATGATCACCCAGATTGAATCATAACCCGATTGTGTTCTTGGGAGTCCGGTTATGAAATCCATACCGATTTCTCCCACTTCCATTCTGGTATTGGCAGTGGTTGCAAGAGTCCAGCTGGCCTCTGATGTTCGGCTTTGACTCGTTGACAGGTATCGTAAGCTTCAATAAACTCTGCTATTTCTCTCTTCATACTAACCCACCAATATTTTTCCCTTAAGTCCTGGTACATCTTGGTACGACCTGGGTGGATTGAGTATGGGGTGTCATGAGCTTCTTTTAGAATCATGGTTTTGATTTCCTGATTACTTGGCACACAGATGCGGTTCTTGAACTAGACAGTACCATGCTCATCTTCACTGAATCCTAGGGCCTTGCCCCTTCTCATATTCTTTTTGATTTCCTGAATATCCTCGTCAACCTTCTGGGCTTCCTTGATTTGATCGGGCAATCCTGGTTGTATCTCTAGGGTGGTGAGGATGTCTGATCCCATCGGATTTAGACTTAGACGGGCGACTCCCTCCTGAAGTCGGGTCTGGTCTGCTTCCGATACCATGTTTGCATAGGACTTCCTGCTCAAAGCATCGGCCACAACATTTGCTTTTCCGGGATGGTAATGTATACCGATGTCGTAGTCCTTTATCATCTCCAACCATCTTCGCTGCCTCAGGTTGAGTTCTGCCTGGGTGAAGATATACTTCAAACTTTTATGGTCCGTGTATACTTCACAATGGTTACCGATAAGATAGTGACGCCAGATTTTTAAGGCGTGCACTCTGCGGCTAACTCCAAGTCATGAGTAGGATAATTGCACTCATGAGGCTTGAGTTGGCGTGATGCGTAGGCTACCACTTTGCCTTCTTGCATCAGAACACAGCCTAAGCCTAGGCGAGAGGCATCGCAGAAAACCTCGAAGCCTTTATGCACGTCCGGCAAAACAAGCACGGGTGCTGAAACCAGTCTTTTCTTGAGGGTTTGAAAACTTTGCTCACAAGCCTTCGTCCATTCGAACTTCTTTTCCTTTTTCAACAACTGAGTCATTAGCTTGGCTAGCTCAGAGAACCCAGCTATGAACCAGCAGTAATAACCCGCAAGTCCAAGAAAGCTCCTGACTTCAGTTACGGACTTCGGTTGCTTTCACTCCATTACTGCCTCTATCTTGGAAGGATCTACAGCAATTCCTTCGGCTGTCACGATATGTCCGAGGAAGGCAACCTCTTTTAGCCAGAATTCACATTTACTGAACTTGGCAAAAAGTTGATGATCTTGAAGTTTCTCCAAAGTGATTCTGAGATGCTGCTCATGCTCTTCTTCATTCTTGGAGTAGATGAAAATGTCATCGATGAAGATCACCATAAACTTGTCTAAGTATTTCATGAATACACTGTTCATCATTCTCATGAAATAGGCCGGCGCATTGGTCAGTCCAAACAACATGACCGTGAACTCATAATGTCCATATCTGGTGGAGAAGGCAGTCTTGGGAATGTCTTCTTCACGAATCTTCAACTGATGATATCCTGATCGCAGGTCAATCTTAGAGAAGACACCGGCTCCTTTCAACTGATCGAACAGGTCATCGATCCTGGGGAGAGGGTATTTGTTCTTGATGGTAACATCGTTGAGTGCTCTGTAATCCACACATAGCCTTAAACTCTCATCCTTTTTCTTGACGAACAGAACGGGTGCTCCTCAAGGTGACGAACTGGGTCGAATATATCCTTTGTCTTCTAGTTCCTTGAGCTGATTCTTCAATTCTGCTAATTCGTTGTGAGCATCCGATATGGTCTCTTGGAAATTGGGGCGGTGCCTGGGACTAGGTCAATCACAAACTCGATTTCCCTATCCGGCGGCATTCCTGGCAGTTCCTCGGGAAAAACATCAGGGTACATTCTTCTGCTTCCGGGGTCTGAGGAGAGAAGATCACTTCCAAGACTTGAAGGTGGAAGAGGGCACATTCTTCTGCTTCCGGGGTCTGAGGAGAGAAGATCACTTCTATGCCTTGGTCATTGGTGAGGGTGATGGATCTGGTAGCACAATTGATTTGACCTCGATCCTTGGCTAACCAGTTCATTCCAAGAATAACATCTAACCCTTGCGATTCCAAAACCAAAAGATCAGCTAGGAATCGGGTCCCATCTATGAGCAATTCCACTTTGGGGCACAAGGTCCCTGCTCTCATTTCTGCTCCAGGGGAGTGAACTATCATAGAGTTGCTAAGAGTTACCCTGCCCAACCCATGCTTATCCACAAAAGCTTTTGACACAAAGGAATGCGATGCTCGAATCAAAAGAACGATCGGTGATCGAATTGACAAGGAACATACCCAGCACGACGTCCGGTGCAGCCTGAGCTTCTTCAGCTGTCACGTGATTCACTCTCCCCTTGATGAAGGTTTGCGGCTTCTGCTGTCCCTGGATCTAACTTCCGGAGGCACCTAGGGTCGCTGTCGCTTGCATCTTCTTGGGGCAGGCCTTGGCATAGTGCCCTGGTTCCTTGCAGTAGAAGCAGGTCACTCCATCAGATGGTGGGCTGCTCTTCTGCACTTGGCCACCGGTCGTTGGGGTGCGGTTGGTCTGGAACTGCTGACGGCTAGCTTGGAACGGTGGGCGGCTGGTTGAGGACTTGAACTTGCCCGACTGGGTCTTGAAGTTGCTGCCCTGAGGTCTGAACTTGTTCGCGAACGAAGGAGTGCTGCGAACCAGAGTTGTTCCTCTGATCCGCCATCCTTTTCTTCCTAGTTTCCATCTCTATGTGCTTGCCTTCCTGGCGGATGGCCTTACTGACTAGCTGGTGGAAGTCAGTGTAGTCACTCGATATCAGCTGTACTGATATGTTGTCGTTCAGACCCTCCATGAACCTTTCTTGCTTGGCTTCATCGAAAGCCACATCTTCTGGCGCATAGCGGGCCAGTTGGTTGAACTTTTGTACGTACTCATTGACAGTACGACTTCCTTGGTGCAGAGCTCTGAACTCCTTCTTCTTCAGTGCCATGGTGCCGGTGGGGATGTGAGCTTTGCGAAAGCTCTGCTCGAACTCATTCCAAGTCACCGTTTGCGGGTTGGCGTGCGAAGCGGTGAAAGTATTCCACCATTGAGATGCGGGCCCATTCAGCTGATGGGAGGCGAACAGGACTCGCTCCGATCGATGTAACGCGCAGTATATCGATTTCTTGCCAATTGACCTGAGCCAGTCGTTGGCGTCCATTGGTTCGGCACTGCCGGCGAAGGTCGGTGGCTTGATCCTTAGGAACTCCGAAAGACGATTGGGAGGTACTTGGGCAGGTTGATGATGAGTTTGAGGGTTGTTGATAGTCTGAGCTAACAGCTAGATCAATTGGTTCTGATTGGCCATCAACTGCGCCCAATCCGGTCCTACTGCTGGCGGGGGCAGTGGGATGGGGGCTGACTGGCTTCCTTGAGCTCCCTGGTTGGCATTGTCGCTGGGGTTCCTCCTTGTGTTCACCATCTGCCGAAGCTTCTAGATTTAGAGGGGAGAGAGAGAACTAACAGGTGAGGTTCTAGTAACAATCCCACCGACAGAACACACAAAAAGAGAGGAAAACACAATTAAGAGCCAAATAAAACTTTTTATTTTATTATAATAGTCTTGCGGCTGTTAACAAGGGACTACAGCTCGCGGATAACGTCTTAAAGCTAAGTCTCAGGGTCGTCTAGACATTAGTGCTGTGCTCGAGCCTCCTCGGAAAAGGCTCGGAAGTGGTGGAGTCTGCACTCTCAAAGACGCGAGCTCGGCAGTTCTTCTTCAGCCGCTGAGCTTCTGCTGTGCGGTGTGTAGCTCGTCCAGGGTGGTCTGGTACATGTGATCCATGGACTTGGTGAATTCCACCTGTCGTATGAGACGGGGGTTGCTCTCATACTCTGTAGATGAGAAGTCGCTGGCAGCCCACAGAGGGGTCTTCATGGGGAAGTAGCGAAAGTTCGTGCGCTGCAGGTCCCGAGCGTAGATGTTCCTCAGCTGGCGAATGGCCTCCCGGGCTGCATCTTGTACTCCGTCGAAGAAGGTAGCTCGAGGTAGGGGTGCGTCGAAAACGTAAATGGCTCCGTTGGCTGCAAAATCCTTGAAGATCTTCACTTCCACCCTCCAGCGTTCTTCGTCTCTGTACATGCCAACGTATCCTTGGTAGAGGGGGTACGGGCGGAAGTTGAGCTCTTGCATGAGGTTGTACAGATCATCGACGAAGAGTCCGGCAAGGGTTCCATGGGAGACGCGGGTAGGTTGCTCCATCTAAAATTTGGAAGAGGAGAGAAGTTAGTAATCAGTTTTGGTAAGAGATTGAGTAAAGGGAGAGATGGTTTTGAAAAGGGCATTTCTTATCAAAATATATCCTTAAGGTTGGTCTCTAGCTAGGGTCACGTCTTAGGGTCATTATTGCTCTGATACCATTTCTGTCGGGACCCGGAACAACAACTCCAAGTCCCTCTGTGTAAATTGCACTATCCTAGGAAACGTTAGTGCACACAAAGTGTCGCGATGAATGTATATCATGCAAAAATCACCACCGAATATTATTAAACGACAAAAATACGGCCTTAAGGCCAAGTCTTACAATATAGGGCACAAGGCCAACGAAAGAAAAGGAACAGCGGAAAACAATAAAGGTAGCGGAACGCCCATCCACCTCCCAGGCGAATGATCGTAAGACGCGTCCTACTACCAAGTAGTCCTCACCGTCCGAGTCGCCCTCAAGTCCGCAACAGTTAAGCAAGGTGAGTACGAGAATACTCCCAAGGTAAGCAAGTAATTGCTTACGCAAGTTACACCAAGAATTATAACAGAGTTGATGCATGCATAATGGATTTCAAGGAAGGCTTAATAGGGTAAATGTGCGGAAAGCAATACTTGAATTTGAATACAATAATGTAAGTACGAAAAGTGAACTTTTAATACAAGATATGAACATTGTTTTTAACAAGTAATATCGTTAGCGAGGCTCAACTCCACACTAACCTATCCACGGGAATCCACCCGGATCAAACCAAAACCATCATTTATTTGTTCAAAATCAGGTTTTATAAAATCCAAATCTAATCTGTGACAACTTTACTTAGCATGTCCATGACCGTGGACACGGCTACCCAGATAGATTCTAACTCTGCAGAGGTGTACAACTTTACCCACAAGATATTTCCTCTCACTTGAGCCACGCGATAAACACACTGCCTTAGGTGTGCGGCGGAGAGTTCATGACAAGGCTGTTCCAATGATCCATAGCCAAAATAGTCATGCCGCTACTAAGGTTTCACCACAACTCGAATCCACGAGTTGGAGCCCCCTCTAGTGCCATGTGAGACTTCCCACAGCCTACGCCGCGCTCACATTCAGCCTATAGCGAGACTATGCTTGGAACTACCGTCCCATACCGGACTTGTGGTAGTACGAAGTGACTTCGTAAAATGAATCACAGAAACGGTTCTTATGTTGATTTAGGCCCATCCACATTCCCCCGTGCACGACAATCAACCAGGTGTCACCAAACACGAGGCATGCTAGCACCCACCACCGAACCATTAGCCTAAGTCCAAATCATAAGTTTCTATTTTCATTTTTAAATAATTTTCATAAACCATCCTTCACTCACCGAAGTCATGAACTCAATTTTAAATCGTCATTTCATGTGAAAGGCATTAATCCCACCTAAAGTTATACTAAGCCAGGCTAAGCATTCTATAAAATTTCTAGTTAATACTATGGTACCAACTAGTTTTCAGCTAAGGTGACAAGGTATACGAATTTGAGGTTCGAATGGGCAATAATCAAAGGATTATGGGAATATCTATCATTTAAACTGAATTTAAATTACATTTGAATAGAAGTACGCATGCATATACAGTAAAACAACATATCTAAATTTGAAATATTAGGTTCAATATGGTCAAAGGTGTAACTTGCCTTGGTCGAAGTCCTGCTGGGAATCGTCGAACTCAAAGTCTCTGGAATCGTCGAAATCTAACGTAAAGAGCCAATTCAAAGAAAATTCAAAAATAAAATTCAAATAAATTCAAAATTTCAAAATTATACCAGAAATGGATAGATCATGATTTTAGAAAACTTTAGAAATTTGAATGGGTCAATTTGGAGTTAAAATGCAAAAGTTATAGCCTTCCAAAGTTTTAATTCAAATTAAAAGAAAAAGGGTATTTTCTGGATTTATTTTTAAACCGAAAAGGATTTATGATGTCAGTAAGGATTATTTTTCTAAAGGAAATAACAGATTATGACGTCAGCCCTAGGATTGATTTATTCGGGGAGAGGCTGACAGGTGGGGCCCGGATTTGGTGGACTGCGTCCATGGACCCGAGGGGTGGGTGAGGTGGCAGGCGGGCAACGGGGAGGGGAGGTGGTGCTGACGCGGCTTCCACGTGGCTGCCACTTGGCACCACGTGGTCGTTACGTGGCTGCCACGTCACAGCAACGTGGTGGCACGTGCGCGAGGTGGCGAGGGGGGCGCTCGGGTGGCGCTGGCGTGGCGCCGATCGCGCCACGCTGCCGCCACCTCGGCCGGCGGCGACGGGCGGCGGCGCGGTGGCGCTGCGGGACCGAGGGTCGCCGCGCCCGGCGGCGCGCATGGCCAAGGGTACCAAAACGAAGAGGAGGATGCGGGGAGTGCATCGGTACCTTGTGCGGAGGCCGAGGGTGACCGGTGGGGAGAATCAGCGGAGAGGGGCGGCGGTCGGAGAGGCTTCACAGCGGCGGAGGAGCTCCGGTGGTGCAGCAGCTCGGGGGAGTGGTCGCCGAGGATCGCCTGGGCACCAGCAATGTCGGGGAGGCGTCGGCGAGGGGCGAGGTGACTCGAGCTGGCCGGGATTGCTCGCCGGAGTTGCTGGAGGCCGACGGAGAAGAACGAGCGCAGGGGAGGCTCCGATGCTCGACTTTGCGAATTGGAGGCAAGGGGAGCGGCGGTGTGGGTAGAGGGTGCTCAGGGAGGCCCTTTTATAGGCGGGGAGAGGCGGTAACCGTCGCGGACAACTCGCCGGTTTTGGGAAATTAACGCGACGGTGAAGGAGGGCGTAATTGAGGGGAATAACGCCAGAAACGGACACGGGGAGGGGGCTATTTGAATGTGCCGTGGTGCGGGGGATTAATTTGGCAAGAAACCGAAGCTATTAAAGCTTCGGTTTTCCGATTAATGGCGGCGGCCGCGGCGGTGATCGCGCGAGGAAGAAGGAAGGTGGCGGGGACGACGGATCTGACGAGGGGGTCCCACCGGTCAGCGAGAGGAGAAAACGGGAAAGGACGGGGGCGATGGTCGGATGAACGGCACGTGGCAAAGGTGAGGGATGCGGGCTGTTGGATCCGAGTGAACCGGTAAGTGAACAGGTGTGGGCAGGATTTCATCCGGCAAACGAGACTCAATCCGAGCCGTTGGGGTTTCGGGCGAAGGTTTATGTGGCTGCGGACGGGCGGGATGGGATCCGACAATGGCGAACAGTCCCGATCGCTCCACGTGGCGGCAGGAGCGGAGGGGAAAACGGGCCGAAGCGGTAAGTTGGCGTGGGCGGCTGCGATCAAGTCGGGCGAAGGGGAGGCGGGTCGGATGGGTGCCAAGTGTCGATCAGAGAGCAAAGGAAGGCGGGGGAGAGGGTTTAAGTTAGATCGGACGGCTGAGGAGGAATCTGGCGGCGCGGAGCGGCCTGATGCTTGACACTTGGCAGCCGGGGAGGGGGTTTGGATTTTAATTTCCTTTTTGATTTTCAGAAATGACTAGGAGGCTTTAAAAAGCTCAGAAAAATACCAAATAAAATTTAAAAATTCCAGAAAATTTCAGAGAACCTTCTGGGACTATTTAAGACTCAATAAAAATATTTTCTAATCATTTTGACAAGTATAAATTGCAAAAGCATAATTTGACTTAAAAGGGAAGTTGTTAATTCTTTATAAAATCCTGAATTTCATTATAAATGCAGGTTTGACTTTAGGAAGATAAAATACATTTGGTTGATTTATAAGAAATGCAATGAACTCATTTTGATCTTTTAATAATAGAAGTTTTTACTTTTCTTAAATCAGGACTTTGAAATAAATTCCAGAATTGATTTTTAAATAAAGGAATACAATTTTTGGGATGTTACACACAGCCACACCCTTGAGGCCCCAACTGCTAGCCAATCTCGCTATTCTCGCATCCTGATCATTGTCATCCCCTCTCCTTACTTCGATTAACCTCTTCTAATCCTCTCCCTCTTCCATGTCCTGCACCTTGCCATTTCTGCAGAGTAGATCAGCAATGAGGGCCATAATAAGCAAAAGGGCCATCACCAAGGGCGGCTAGGCTTGAAGAGCGAGGAGGAGGCAGCGACGAGGAAGATGGTGGTGTCATGATCGAGGATGGCCATATCTAGTACCACTAGGGTCAAGGATGGTCGGATCTAGCGGCGTAGTGGTGAGGGATCACTAGATACACTTGACTTTGACTTCTCCCTTGGGTCTGGTGATAGAGACCTTTCTCTCTAACTCTCCTTCGCTAATGCCGCCACCTTCCACTTCTTTTCTATCGGCATGGTCGATCAGCTCCAGCTATGGCTCCATGTTCTTGATCTGCTGTCGCCCCCACTGTCTCGTTGTTAGGATGGCCTGATCTAATGATGGTGAAGATGAGGATGACTAGATCCAGCGGCGATGACCTCAGGGACGCCAGATCTAGATGCAGCGACCTCAAGGTCCACTGGATCTATTTCACTAGAGTGAAGAATATCAGTGTCGAGGACAATGACCATGAGATCAAGCAATCGTGGGGTTGGAGACACTGACAAGGAGCGTGATGACCCTGGTGGAGTACTAGAGGTGGAGGTGTACCAGCCGGATCCAAAGGCGACAACCTCATAGATGGTGTATATAGCGGTAGTGACCTCAAGGATGGTGCATCCAGTGGCGACGGGCCCAGTGACGCATGGGGTGGAGCCATCGGCTGGGAGGAGACGTGGGGAGTGGAGGTGATGCAGTGGCAAAGCACGGGCGGGGAGGCGAAGGGAGACGAGGCAGGGGAGGAGGCAACGTCAAGTGGGTGTAGAGGGGCCTGATGCATTTTTTATTTACATCTAGGGCAACCTCCTCCCTTAGTTGATCCTAGCCATTAGACCTTAGACTGACGGCCATGAAAAAAAGGTGAGGCAACCAGCCGATTTGGACCCTCGGCCCAGCTCCTTGAAGCCTCCACTACTTCTTGTTCCGTGCACCGCCATGTTGCCATTTGCACTAGGATGGTGAAGATAGAGGCGAGTAGTACTCACCGCGAAGAAGAGGAGCACATTGGTGTGGATGATAAGGCATTGGTGTACACCACCAAGGATGACTATGAAATGGAAGTGTACACTGCTAAGGTCGATGATCGGGGCATGGAGTACACCAGCACAGATGATGAACAGGACGCAGAGTACATCACCGAATGGGGTATACACCACTAGAAACGAGGAAGAACCGCAAAGCTGGCAAGGTCAGGGAGGGCGATCCGGCAATGGTCTTGACAATGGCGAATCCATCAATGCCGACTGTAACATCCTATTTTCCAGCTCCTTTTTAAAGCCTTTCAGATAAAAATGCATTTACTGAATTTTTTGGAATTTAATCAAGCTTAAAATAAATTTTTAGAAATAAAAAGGATTTAATCTGAATAAAACAAACATTAACATAAGCTCAAAATATTTTATTTGGACTCCTTGTGTCTCAAGGATTTTTCTGGAATTTTTGAAGAATTCTTCGGATTTATTTGCTATTTTCTAGAGCTAATTTTAATTTATTTGAATTTCTAAAAAAGAAAAATCCCAGAAAAACCCCTGTGAACAGTGATGGGCCAACCCAACACTGTTCATACGGCCCAATCCTGCTCAGCCGTGTGATCCCGCGCTTGCCACGCGTTGGGCACCTGACCGCCCGCGCCCCCGCATCGCTCGCAGCCGCCCGATCGCCCCTTCGCCACGCGTCAGTCATCCAAGGGGCATTGCACTGTGCATCTGTGCATTTCGTCGCACCCGTCCGATCTCTCACCTACACCATGTGTCAAACATCCAATAGGCGTGCACTATGCTTTGTGCTCGACTCGGACTCGCCGCCAAGTGCCGTGCGTGCGCGTGTCTCGGCGTCCGTGCCATAGCGCCCGAATGACCGCAATGCCATGTGGGTGCCCTGCAATTTAACATTTTCACCCTAGAGCCATTCCCTCTCGAGCCCAATTACAATTATTTTGGTTAATGTCATTTCTGTTAGGTTAGGCCCACAAGTATTTTACAGTATAGTTAGGATTGATGGTCAATGCATGTTGTCATTTGTATTGTCAGGTAGACATACACAACTAAATAAACCTTACACACCATGTAATTCACACCTTCATTGTGAAGTGTAATGGTAGGCTAGACATGGTTAATTACTACAATTTTGTGCAATCATGTATTTATACTATTTAAAAGAGTGAGTTGGTGTTGGTAACTCATCTGGCTATAACATCCTGATTTTCAGAGTTAATTTGAAGCTTTTAAAACAAAATACACTATTTAGATTTTTTGGATTTAATAAAAGCTTAAATTAAATTTTCTAAAAATTAAAAGGATTTAATATGACTAAAATAAACATTAATATTTGTTGAAAAATATTTTATTTTGGTTTCTTGTGCCTTGAGTAATTTTTTGAAATTTTTGGGATTTTTTGTTTTATTTTCTATTTTCTAGAGCTCATTTTTATTTTCTCCTATATTTATAAATAGAAAACACTCAAAAATTCTAAAACAGTAAAGGGTCAATCCTATTACTGTTCACTCTGGCCTGCTGAACCCCAGCCGCCCGATCTCCTCCTTGCCATGTGTCAGCCATCTATGCCTTGCCCCGCATGAGCCGCCGAATCAAACTAGGCCACGAGTCAACCATCCGGAGGCTCATGTACTACTCATCCATGCCATCCATGTCAACCGTCTGATCTTCATATGTGTCACATGTCAGTAATCCGTCGCCCCAAGCACTGTTCATCTTCGTCCTCGTCTAGGACTCTCACCGCCATTGTGTTTTCCTCGGTGCTGCGCCGTATCCATCTTGGCCTCGACGTCTAAGTCGTCCCCATATTGGACACTTTGACGTCTGGGTATAAAAGCCCGGGCCACCCTTGGCTTTCGTGACCTCGAGCCGTCGTCGTTCTCGTCGTTAGAGCCGAGCGTCACCTTCCTACGTCGCTCCGCCATCACCTCCACCTTCCTACGTCGCTCCGCCGTCGAAGGAGCGGGAGTACCACTAGAAGATCAAGAATTCATAACAGAGCAAGGCCAAGGCAAGCTGTATCCTCTGATCATTTTAAACCTAGTTTTCAATCTATTATTTATTATTTTATTTTAAATTATCATGCACTGCTATTTTATTACAAACCCCTGTACCTGGTAGTTATTGTCTAAATTGGATTAATCCCTCACTTGATAAATTGAATACCATGATTCTATTGTTACCATAGGATGAAAAATTATTTAGTGATACAATACTAGTTGTCACATGGGTTGTACATTTATTTGCTTAGCCATGCTTATAGTCTCGTTGGGTTTATCATTACATGTGATCAATTAATTAATTTTGACTTAATGAGATATTAAATCGTGATTGTAGTCACAGGTTATAAAATTTATGTGCCATGACGTTGGTGTGTCATTGGTATAGGTTATACACAATTGATTTTTACTTGAGCGAGTGATCATGCAGTAAAGGGAAAAGTATAGATTCACTTCGAGGGATGTAGATGTCTCACCTGGGTAATGTCTAAGAACTTAACTTTGTGTGCTATTGATATGAGCCGTACCCTACAACCACATGTTTAGTATGAATAGATCTGGCTAATTAATTTATGATATTTCAACTTCGGTTTCACCATTGCTATGAACATGGATGCTGATTTCTGTGAGGCGCAAGGGCGGTGTGATGCGAAACCCTAACGGGTGAATTTAGGTTGTGATTGAATATTGTATAGGACTTGTTGTGATTTTCTTTAACGTGAGGATGATCATATCATGTGAGTAAAGTTGTGCAACGTCTGTAGAGTGTAAAACTACTCGAATAACCGTATCCCCGGTTATGGATAATACTCGGTGATTTCGCACGAAGGGTGGCTATTTCATAAAACTTAGTTGGGATAACCTTGGTAAAGTGAATGGTTAATTCACTAGCAGTTAAATTCTTGAATGGATAGTTCACAAGCGGTTTATTCATTTCATTTGGTTGTTTACTTACTATCATTTTCTTTAAAGTTTGCTTTTTAATCTATTTATTGTATTTACTTTAAATTATTGCTTTCTGCAAAATAACATTTCAGCCATCTATTGGTATGCCTTACAAATTATATTGCATTATTTGTTACAAACAACTTATTGAGTACCAATGTACTCACGGCGTTATGCCTACTGTTGCTCAGTTGAGGAAGAAGAACCATATCAGCAGGCCGTACCAGAAGGAGGATACTTCGACGACTTCACGTATTAGGACTTTGCTTCCCACTCAATTGCCTATAAGCATGTCGAATGACTACAATACTTATATTTGTTTTCTGTTGCTAGTTTCTTAAGCCCTTTAGGCTATAATTTATAAGCTTAGCCATAAGGTCGTTCTCTGATAATTAATAATATTTGAGTTTATTTTTTATTTATCATACATATGATCAATATTTCATCGTTATTTACACTGTGTGCACTTGTGTGATCCTGGACTAGTGCAGTATACACAGAGAGACCGGATTTACATATTTGAGTCTTGACAGAGGTGGTATCAGACCCATATTGACTATAGGACGAAACTCTAGATAGAGTAGTCGCCTTAGGCAAATTTTAAAATCTATTTTCTAAATCAAACCAACCAAATTGGATAGTAATGTCTCTATTCTCTTTCTCCTTTCGTAACGTTCTCGCTCTCTACCTTATTCAAAAATTTATTTTTTCAATCCCTTAAATTGACTTTTTTCCTTTATAAAGCATTAGATGTCTCAAGCTTTCTACAGCTAGACTGGAGGATGGCAGGGACTTCTCCGAGTTTTGTTGTGGAGTCTTAGATTAAAGAGTCCACCAGTTTACGTTACCAAGAATGAGAAGTTAAAGGGCCAACGTATTGAATACATCACCTCGTAGTACTTCATCACAAGGATTGACAACCAAGCTCTATACCATAGTTTAAAGTGCATCGGTGCTTGTGGAGAGTAGTCCGTGCAAGGAGCTGCGCACAAGGTAGTTCGACATCTCTGCAAGCTATGCAAGATCAGCATGCCTAAGCTTATTCGAAAGTTCAAGAGCAATATGTAGCTACTTCCAGTGTAGCAAAGCAGGAAGGAGCCATAGAGGAACATCAACCGCAGCTGCCAGTACCTCTACCTTCGCCCATGCTGCCAAGTCCGAAGGAGACGCGATGCAAAGCAGGCAACCATCAGGGTTATCTTCGGCACTTCATTCCGGCTATAGCCGAAGAGCAGTCACCGCAAGTCCGCAACACGTAGGTGTTCTACAGTGACTCAGAGGAAGAGTCAAGCGAGCACTACTTGGCAAGACCAAAGTGGAAGCCTTAGATTAGACCCTTGTATAGTTTAGAAAGTGCAGTAGGATATTTTTGTTTTTATTTGCAATTGCTTGTGACATGAGCTGCAGTCTTGCTCTTAAAAGCATTATGTTGCAGTCATGTCAAAACTTTTATTTGAGTAATTTAATTACTTCTTTTATTAGCCCATCGGCTATGTGTTTGCTTAATCTAGGTTTGACATTAGAGATCCCCTTAGACGAGTTACCTTTTATCTATACTTTTCTCTCTTACCTTTTGAGCCTATGGAGCCAGTTCTCAGTAGTGGTGTTTACTTTCAGAGCAGTGGAAAGATGGTTGATACAAGGAACTCAGCTGGTCGTGGTTAGATGTATCAGAACCCAGGGAGCAGAGCCGCATATCTATGAACTCAGGGACCGCAAGCGACCCCAATGGGAATGGTCCAATCTTAAGTCACTTCATGGCAGCCCAGATCCAGTTGATGAACACCATGATGCAGAACATGAATGCAATGATGAATCGCAGAATCAGGAAGCAGTCGCACCTCAGCCAACTCGCCAGTAGTCAAAATTTGTAGAATTTATGAGGATGAGACCGCTCACCTATTCCCGGTCTTCCAAGCCCTTGGAGGCATATGGCTGGATTCGTTTAGTAGAGAAGAAGCTAAACCTTGCTCAATGCACAAATCGTGATAAAATGCTCTACACCACCTACCAGTTGGAAGGAGCTGCCACAAAGTGGTGGAAGAACTACTACGCCACTCATGAGGATCAGGATTGCATCACTTGGGTTTAGTTCATAGCAGCGTTTCGTTATGCCCATATCTTGCATGAGGTGATTAAAATGAAGAAGAAAGAATTTCGTGAATTACAGTAAAAGAACATGTCAGTAAGTGAATACATCAATAAGTTCATTCAGCTAGCTCAATATGCACCTGAGGATGTTGCCACAGATGATGCTCGTCAAAAGAGGTTCAAGAAGGGATTAAACCCATGATTGAAAGTTCAAGTTGTGGGATATGATTATGCCAGCTTCTAGAACATGGTGGATAAATCAATGCTAATTGAAGAAAGCCGTCATGAGCTAGAGGAGTCTCACAAGAGGAGGATGATGCAACAAGGATCTCAGCAGCATTAGTCCCAAAAAGCTCATTTCAGCACGTACCAGCCAGCTCATATACCACAGCAGTCAGAATTCAGGACTCCCACACTAGCACCCCGTTAGTTCCAGTCTGCACCATGCCTTATTGGTTCAAGCAATCAGCAACAAAAGAATACCAACCCTACAACATCAGTTACCTGTTACAAGTATCATGAGCAATGTCACTAAGCTAGCAAGTGCCCTCAAAGGCAAGCCCTGATGCCAATCCATTTCAAACTGGGAACCACACCAAATCGAACCCCTACTTTACGATCAGAACGTGGAGCACCCCAAGTGTCAGCTAGGCCAGTTGAGCACCGCCATCAGTTATGCGATGACAAGTGAACATGTCACCAGAGAGGAGGCCCAAGTAGTGCAAGAGGTTGTGATTGGTAAGTTCCTAGTCAATCCAGTTTCTGCCACAGTTTTGTTTGATTCTGGAGTTTCGCATTCATTTGTTTCTCAAAGTTTTGCCTTAAAACAATGGTTGAAAACTATTATTCTTAGATCCGTTCTCTTAGTTCAATCTTCGAGCTCTAAGTTGAGTACAAATCTAGGTTTTCTGGAGTCAAGATAGCCATTCAAAGAGTAGAGTTCTTTGCCAATCTTATCTTTAGATATCCAATCTTTGGATGTGATTTTGCGAATAGATTGGCTTAAAAAGCATCATACAGTATTGGATTATGAAAGCAGAGCTATTACCTTGACCAGTTTAGATGGAAGAAAAGTGAAATTTGCAGCCAGCATGATTCAGCCAAAGAAGATTATGATTTGTTAGAGCAAGAGAATCTTGTTAGAAGATATGCCAGTTGTCAGAAAGTATCCTGATGTATTTTTGGATGATCTTCCAAGAATGCCACCTGACCGAGAGGTTGAGTTTTCGATTGAGCTAGTACTTGGTACTTCACCAATTTCTAAGAGGCCATACTAGATGCCTGCAAATGAGTTAGCAGAATTAAAGTAGCAAATTCAAGATCTGTTGGACAAAGGTTATGTCAGACCAAGTTCATCCCCGTGGGGAGCGCCAATGTTATTTGTCAAGAAGAAGGATGGTAGCCAATGTATGTGTGTGGATTATTGAGCACTCAATGAGGTCACTATAAGAATAAGTATTCTTTACCCAGAATCAATGACTTATTTGATCAGCTTAAAGGAGCCAAAGTTTTCTCCAATATTGATTTGAGGTCAAGATACCATCAGATAAAAATTCGGCACAAGGATATACCTAAGACAATACTCTCAACTCGATATGGTCTATACGAGTTCACTGTAATGTCCTTTGGTTTAACCAATGCCCCTGTTTATTTTATGTATCTGATGAACAATGTATTCATGAAGTATTTGGACAAATTTGTCATTGTGTTCATAGATAACATTTTTTATTTACTCCAAATATAAGAAAGAGCATAAAGAACATTTGAGGTTAGTGTTACAAAAGTTAAGAGAGCATAAGTTATATGTTAAGTTCAGCAAGTGTGAGTTATTGATAAAGGAAGTTGCTTTCTTAGGCCACGTCAAGCTATGTGCTTGACTAGAAGTCACCGCCGTTAGTAACGCAAGTTAGAAGTTTTCTTGGAATGGTAGGTTACTATCGTCATTTCACTAAAGGTTTTTCCAACAGAGCAAGGCCGCTCACACAGATTACTAAAGAAGGAAAAGAAATTCATATGGACTTCAAAATGTGATAAGAGTTTTGAAACTAAAATAGTATTTGACCACAGCCCTGAGCTAGTATTGCCAGACATTAACAAAAATTTTGAGATCTATTGTGAAGCTTCCCACAAAGGTTTGAGATGTATATTGATGCAAGACAAAAGAGTGTTAGTTTATACTTGATCGCTTGAGGCCACATGAAGAGAATTATCCCACGCATGATTTGGTAAGCCTTGCATATTATATTGTATCATTTATTATAAACGACTTACTAAATACTAATGTACTCACAACTTTATGTCTATGTTGCTTAATTGAGGAAGAAAACCATATCGCAGGAGGTACTAAAAGGAGGATACTTCGATGACTTCGTGGATTAGGACTTCGCTTCCTAGTCGATTGCCTTTAAGCATGTCGAATGGCTATTATGCTTATTTCTATTTTCTACTACTAGTTTCTTAAGCCCTTCAGGCTATTAATTGTAAGTTTGGCCATAAGATTGTACTGATAATTAATAATATTGAGATTATTTTTATTTATCATGCATATGGTCGATATTTCATCTATATTTATGTACATTGTGTGAACTAGCGTGATCATAGACTAGTGCAGTATACATAGAGAATCCAGATTTACATATTCAAGTCTTGACACTAACCCTCCAAACTCCCCCTTGCATCTCCCTAAAAAAATCCTAACAAAAACTGATATTTTTTTATCCGTAGCAAAGCACTACTATTCAGCTAGTTAGTATCAAAAAAAGGACAAATGGGGCAACTGTCCTACGGCATGACCTGCTGAGCCAACCCAGCCCCTGCCGAGCTAGGTTGCTCAGCTAGAGCTGTCGAGCCATGACAGATCGGCAAATCCTACCGAGCAAGGGTAACTCGATAGGCCTGTGGGCCTAACTTGCTCGCGTATCTAGTGCGAATTACATCTTGTAGTTTGTGCTCCATATATCTATTTGAGATTTACCACCATGAAATATCATCCAATCCATCAGATCTCCCCTCGAGGTTTGATCCGTATCAACATGTCTAAGTTCTACAAAGAGCAGAAAGTGCTCCCTAATTAATGAATTTGATATGCACCAAGTTAGTAACACTTGTTGATACAACATGTAAGAAATCAGAGTACCATCGAGAGAGTTGGTACAAAAGCTAACTATTTTGCTAGCAGGACTAATTAAGAAAGAAAAAAATTAACAACTTAATGTGGCATCCAAATAGTTGACATAATAAATTTTGAACCTAATTTAAATATTTCGCATCCTATGATATTATACAAGTAATCCTCGGTGGCAGCAATTGAAGCTATTTCTGTCGTCTAAGAGTGCACCACGTCATCACTTAAGAATCTGGCTATTGGATTATAGTTCAACGTCCAAGATCTGCCTGTCCATGCTAGTGCTAATCCAACCAGCCGGCCCATGGAAACCAAGCAAATCCAGCAAGGCTAGCCTTTGGTTTGGTCTGAACCAGCTAGGCCATCTCCTGTTCTTTTTTGCTGCAGTTTATGGTTTTTGACTGAAATTTTTGAAGTTTAGCTGTTTGAAATAGAGATTACGGAGAGAGAGATACTCGCTTGCGATTTTGGATAGTACAGATGTTGGGTTTTTAACGTGTACTATAATTAACTTATAGACTCCATCTTAAAAAATACTCCGTTTGAAAGTTAGGTACTGTAGCAGAAGCCAAAAGCCGTTTTGAGAAGCTGAAAAGAACATGCCCTATATCCTACAACATATATATGTGAGTGTATCCGATTTGCTTCTGAAAGCAATCTCTTTTATAATGTCTCACCATGCTAAGGTGTCATTAATGAGATGCATATTTCCTCAAAACATGTGTATTTCTTGATTCCAAACTTTAATTGCTTATAAATATTGTTTTCCTTTTTAGCTAAAAATGCCCACAACATATTCTTAATGTTGAGATAATTGATTATAACATTGAATAGCGTCCACTTTTATAAAAATATCAAAATATCATTGAAAAATACTCTCTCTATTATATGCCACTAAATAGCACCAAAATTCTATTATATACTATTGCCATCAGTAAGGTACCTTTGCCCCTAGAAAAAGATGATTTTGCTCTTAGTTCAAATATGTCTTTATGATAAAAATTAAATATAGAGCAAATTTGCTTAGCTAAAAATACTAATTTTTTTGTAGATCATTGGAGAAGTGTACAACTCAAATATAAAATTTTATGAACTGACTCTTCCACTTGTTCCATTTTTGAAATTCAAATCCAAAATCAGCCTATTTGAGCTATTTTTTAAATTGATACAACTTAACTATATAAAAATAGAAAATAATATTTTTAGGAGCTATTTTATATCTTAGGAGCACGTAAGAATTTTGTTTAGAATTTTTAGACCTCATTTAGTCTCTGTTCGTAAATAGTAGCCTTTATTAGAATTTAAATTAAAATTCAAAAAATTTTCTTTGAACAATGCCTTGACATGTTTCCCTAGCTCACTGACATATTGAACATTACCCCTGTAAATTTTTATAATTTTTAGAGGTTGTTTGCTATTTTAAATAAATAGAATTTTTGGTCTTTACTAGGGGTATTTTGGTCTTTTTTAGAGTACAACGGTTAGCCCTAATGGTCAACTAATGGGAGTCGCATATAATAGAATTTCAGTGTTATTCAATGGCATATAATAGAGAGAGTATTTTTGAATGGTATTTTGTAGAAGCGGACGCTATTCAGTGGCATATAATCTTTTATTATTTTAGCATCCTGCAACAACATGCGGGTTCCTACTAGCTTTTCTTATTACCATATCAATAGTTAGAATTTTTTCCGTTTTGAGAGACCATGTGGAGGTAACCCCGGTTATGTGATGAGTAATTGACACGTGTCCCTAAAGTCTGAGTTTGTTCTGAGCATTTTTATGCTAATTACTGATGCGGATATTTAATTATATCATTTTGTGCGGTGCTATGTAATTTATTTTCTTGTCGGTGATGACTGCAGGACTTTGAGACGGAGTCGTGGCGAGACACGGGTGACCGGACTAGGCACAAAGCGGCTTGAGGTCGAGCGGTCGGGATGTGTCGAAGACGGCGAGGACTCGAAGTGACTGCGAGGCGTTTGCGACAAGAAACGAGGAGGCTTCCAGGAAGGTGCAGGAGGGGCATTTTGGTAAATGCGCAAGGTTGCACAAAAGGAAGCGGATTTTATTTGGAAATGATCCATTAGTGGAGAGGTGTTGTGACCTAATGGGTAAAATGGTGTGTAAACCCATTAGTGGAGAGGTGTTGTGACCTAATGGGTAAAATATGTGTAAACCCATTAGTGGAGAGTTGGTGTGACCTAATGGGTAAAGTAGGCTTCTTAACCCATTAGTGGAGGCTATAAATAGAGGTGCTCTCTAGGTGGAGAAGTGCACTAGAGAGAAAGAGAAATGGGTATGAGTATTAGGGTTCCCTAATGCTTGTGCTCTTGAGAGAGAAATTTTTGTATGCAAGATTTAGGGTTCATTCTCTCCTTGTGGGTGTTCTTGAGTGAGACATGGAAGAGTTGATGTAAACATTCATATGCTTTAATCATTCATCGCTCTTCGTCTCAATATAATAGTTCTTTTGGGTTGAGATATTCTGATTGTCTTTATTTAGTTTTTATTTCTCAGCTAGTGTTAATTTCTTGTGAGTTTTTCCCTAGTTAAATTAATAGTGTTCAATGTTATTCCTTGATATGAGTTGATTCCCTGTTTATTAGCTCCAAGTTTTGCTCTTACTCTGTGATGGGAACGTATCTCCAAGACTATTTGGTCAATCTAATCCCATAGAGTCTTTTCTGTTTAGTCCCTGTTTAGCAAGAAATTTTCTTGTTCTATTTGTCTTGTTCACTGCCAAGCTTGATCTGTGATTGTGCCTACCTCTACATGTCTATCTACTACTTAGAGGTGAAGTCCAGATCATAGGTTTTGGGTACTCTACTTGTTCTGCCAAGCAGATTTTCTAGCAGTACTCTGTCTCTGCCGAGTAGGTTCTTTGTGCTCCTAACTCTCTGTTCTTAGGTGCTGCCGAAATGACCTGTTCTTAGGTGCTGCCGAACTGCTGCACTTCCTGTAGTTGCTGTCGGACTGGACTTTGGGTTTGAAGTCCTATTATCTAAATAGAGCAGCAATGATATGAGTTGTCTCTATTCTGCAGCAAGGCTGTTTTGTTTGACTGATTGCTAGTTGTTGTGTCTCGGTTACTGCTCCCTTGTTTTTTGTCTCGACCAGCAGCAGCAGCTCTGTTTTCGGTCTTGGACAGCTACATTTTGTTTTTGGCCAGCAGGTAGTTTCTCTCCAGGTTGTAAAAGAGTTACACCTTCAGTTTTTGGTAGGACTGCATCGTTTCTTTTTTCTCTATCTGTTCAGTCTGCCATCTGTGTTTAGCTTTCTCGGCCAGCAGCAGTTAGCAGTGTGTTTGCTGCATGTTCTCCAAGTGTGTTCGGCCAGCATGCATGGTAGCAGCAGTTTCATCCTCTGTTCCGCAGCATGTTGTTTTGGTTTCAAGTAGTAGCACCGCTTGCAGTTCGGTCCAAGCTGCAGTCTGCATTTCATTATTTTCGGCCAACAATTTCTGCAGTAGCAGCGACTATTTTCTTTTGTTCTTTTCGGATAAGTGTCTCCAGAAAAAAATCCTATTCGGCTGCATCAGTTTAATTGCTGTCTTATTGTGGTTGGTAGCTGCTATTTAGTTCTGTTTTTCGGTTCTTTTCCTGCTGTGTTTGGGTAGTTCTTTTGTTCTCTTTTTTTAGCAAAATCGGCTGCAGCAGTCTGTCCTTACTGTCAGGTGGGTCCAGTGCAGTCCCCCCTTTGCCGAACAACTCTCTGCTTCTTTGGTCAGGTTGCAAGCTGTAGCTAGCAGTGTGTTGCAGTGGTTAATCTCTATTGGTGTTCGGGTGTTTGCCCTGTTCGGCTGCACAAATGAACTGCATTTGATTTGCTTCTTCTGCTCAGATTTCAGCGCTATTTTTGTAGCAGATATTCTCTGTTTAGGCGGCATAAATATTCACTGTTTTAATCTAGTTTCCGCCCATTTTTAGGAGCAAGACAGCAAGCAATTAATCCTTAAAGTTTTTATTGAGTTTATTTTCCTTCATAGCTTTCTAGCTATTGGAGGAGAATTTCTATTTCATAGCTTTTATAGCCTTAGGAGAGGGTGATTTTGTGTAAGACTTGTGGGCAATTTCTTGGAACCAGTTTTTTTTTGTAAAACTTGTAGTTCCTTACTTCATAGCAATCATTGCTATCGGGGGAGAAATTAGAAGTGAATTTTTGGGCGATTTTAAAAAGGCACAATTCCCCTCTGTTGTCGCTTTCCGATCCTTCACGTTTTCTCCTAACTAACACAAATTAGGTGGAGCATGTAGTATCATAACAATAAAGAAGAGTATCTTTCTGATCCCCATAATGCCAAATCACAAACTGGATATATCTTTCTAAGTGGTTCTATAGTTATCTCTTAGAGATCTATAAAACAATCAATTATCGCCATATCAACTAATCACGTTGAGATTGTTGCACTATACGAGATGACTAGAGAGTGACTACAGAGTGTATTGGCTTAGAAGATTAATTCATCATATCTAAGAGTCTTGTGATGTAGAGTGGATAAAACTTCCACAAATCCTCGGTGAGGATAATCCAACTTGCATTGTACAAATGAAGAATAGCAATGTCAAGATGCATATGACAAAGCATATACTCCTTAAAATATTTCTACCCATTTGAGTAGCAGGAGAACATAAATATAGAAATGCAGAAAAATCCAAACAAGTGACAATCTTGCAGATTTGTTTACTAAGGCCTTGCCAGGACCAAGTTTTTAGAAACAAGTCTGGGATATTGGTATGAGAAGATACAAAGAGTTGTTGTCTTCAAAGGGAGATATACGATCTTCATATATTCATCATTGGGATGAAAATGATGTTTTACTCTTTTTCCCTTATTTGGGCTTTGTCCTATTGAGTTTTCTCATTCAAAGGTTTTAAATGCGACAACATGTTCAATGGCAAAAACACGAGCTATGTACTCTTTTCTTATCCTTTTTCCATTGGATTTTCAGTTGAAGTTTTTAATAAGGCATGAACATAGCATTGGCAAAGTGTCCAAAGCATCTGGTTAAAGCAGAAGCTTCATTGGAGTACATAATCAGTATAGGTTTACAAACTTTAATATTTTTGGATCTTGGTTTGGAATTCACATGCAAATCAAATCTCTATTTGTATTTTGCATTTGCAATTTTTGTTGTCATGCTTGGCTTGGATTTTTTTTCAATTTTAGACTAGAATTCATATAAAAAATCCAATTTCTATTTCCATTTAATTATTATTCCAAATTTTAGTTTTTGGGCATTTACTTTGGAATTTGTTAATTTAGATTGTACTTGACATGGATTATTTCTTTTAATTTACTAATTTTTATTTAATTATTATTTTAAATTTTAGTTATTTATGAATCTTATTATTTAATTATCCCCAAAGACATGGACTCGGCCCCAAAACCGAAGTCTGCCCTCCCTTCATGCCTTCATGGAGACGAACAGTCCGCTCTGGATACCATTAATCGGACAACGAGTCAACGACAGTAGGAATCTCGCACGGATCTCAAGGCACTAGCACCGATGTCCGTCTCCACCCTAGTTCCCTATATTATGAAAAGCAAGCACACTCCGCTGCACATACAGCAAAAAATTGAGGCCCCGCTCAACTCAGCTCTTTTTCAGTTTCAACTTCTAGCTTCAGTTTTTTTTCACTATTCAGTAATTCATCTTTTTTCTAATTTTTTTAGATATTTTGAGTTTTTTTGTATTTTTTTCCCATATTCCTTTGCATTGTCCGTGATGGGCTAATATATTTTTTCTATTTTTATATTTTTTAAATTTAATTATGCCCAAAAAGACAACTTAGCTACAGTAAAAAAACCAGCTACAGTGAAATTTCAACTAGAAGTCAGAAGCTATCGCTAACCTGATACAATTCCATTCAACATGGCAATAGGTACAAAATACACGTATACAATCACATATGCACAAATTACTTGCATATTTTGAGCACTAACATGAATCAACAAGCTTATATTCTTCAAGGCTTCGGTCATACACATGGAAGATTGGGAAGACAAAGCAAGGTAACGACTTGGGACTGAGTGCGACGGCGACTTACAGCTAGTCATACAGGGCGGCGGCGACTTCTGGTTGGGCTGGTCATAAATGGCGGTGGTGCCATAGGAGAGGACGACGGTGCGGCATACCTCCATGGTGCTCAAGAAGACCAGCTGTGGCTATGCTGGTGTTAGCTTGGTCGAGCTAGATAGACTTAAACGGGCATCGCCGTCAGGGAGAAGTAACTGGAGGTAACGGAGTAGTATATTGGAGAGATTTGGTTATATTTTTTTGAAGAAAAACTTGGGAATGCTATAATACTGTTTAAATGGTATACTGTCCTCAAATTCTTCTCTCTATTGCTTACTCCCTTTCTCGCTTGCTCGCTCTTGCGTGACGGACTACAGGGGTGGCGCCATGTCGTCAATGGGTTCACGCATGCCCCTTGGCTATAGAGGGAGGTTGGGGCGGTGGTGGAGGTCGATGGACGGCGTCAGAGGGCAGATCAGCGAGGTGAGGGTTGAGAGAATATTAGGTTGGGTAGGGTGGAGGTGTGGGTAGGGGCAGGAGCTATGCCGTTGGAATCGATTTGGATAGTATTTCAACGGTATGTGTATATATAAAGGGATAATTGATCATATGTTTCAAAGTTGAGATGTCGTTGTCAAAACGCCCTCTATTATATGGTAATAAATAAAATGCCCCAAAGTTGAAAGTTCAATTGATCATTCCTTTTTTCTATTTTTATTCCTTTTACTGTTTAACCTCATGCGACATGACCAGAATACCCCAGTTTCTTCTTTCTACTCTCCCCCTCTTTCTTCTCCAAATCCAGTCACCCACAACCATGTTGCCGCCACCAAGCTCAACCACCACCACCGAAGCCATCGTCTTCACCCATGCCTCTAGGACAACCCTTAGGGAGGAGGAGAGGTAAGGAAAAGGAAGGACATTTCGGTCATTTCATAAGAAAATGATTTAGAAATTAATTTAAAATAAAAAGAATAAATCATCAATTGGCCTCTTAACTGTAGGGTATTTTACATGTTACTATATACTAAAGGCATTTTAACAATAGCCTCTTAGCTTTGGGGTATATGGGCCTATTCTTTTTGGTCATGGTGATGGCTTTTGGTCATGATCGATGACTTTTTTTACTGTTTTATGCGTGAGATTGTGGAAAGAGAGATACTCGATTGCGATTTTTGATGGTACAGATATTAGTTTTTTAACGTGTACTATAATTAACTTGTAGATCCCATCTTAAAAAATATTCCATTTAAAAATTAGTTATCAGAAGAAAATCAAAATAACTTTTAGAAACCGTAAAGAACAGACCCTATGAATATTCTAGTGATATATAGCTAATCCCCACCCACCACCCACCCAACAAAAAAAGGCGCACGCAGCGGTGGGGAGGATCCCATCCGTACGGATACCGCCACCAACCAAACCCTAGCCAGCCGTCCGCGCGAGCTCCCACGCCGAGCCGCAAGAGCCTCCTCCTTCCTCCGCCGCTCGGATCCGGTAGCCTCTCTCTCTCTCCTCTTCCTCCCTCCCTTTCCCCTTCGAATTGGCGAGACCGCCGCCGCGTTTGCCCGGGGAAACCGCGTGGGTATTGCGGCGGTGGATTGGTGGTGGGGTGGGTTCGCGTGGTTGCCATCGATAATTCCGCGCTAGTATGAGTTTATAGCTTAGGTCTCCGGTGGTTGCGAGCGTGTTGGACGGGTTGTATCGAGGAATTGATGTGTTCCGCTTGGTTGGTGGTTTCTTGAGCCCGGCGCAGAAATCTCTATGCCTAGGTATTGATTGATATGGCAATTGGGAAGGTCATGAATCATGATTGTCCTTGGTGGTCGAAATTCGAATGTTAGGACGCTATTTCTAGAGTTCGTTGCGCCTGGAGGTTCTCTGTGTCATGTTTTAGCCACAAAGTGTGCTAATTGTAGGATTTGGCTAGGATGTTTAGTTGGTATCATCAGTTACTTCCTGGGCTCCAGGGTCCCTAGCTCAGATCAGCATGTTTTGCTCATAATTTTGCGCTTCCTTAGCTCGGCTTTAATGATTGACTTTGGTGGTTGAAATTTGCACAATTAGGTTCCTTTCTTGCGATTTCATTATATTTGGAGGTTCTGTATGCCAGGGTTAGCTGCCGACTACCCTAATCCTAGGATTGGACTAAGGTGTAGAGGCAGCATCAGTTCCAGGGCACCGTGGTCCTTGTCTCTGATTACCTTGCGGTCCTTGTGGATCATTATGCTTGCTGATAAATTTGCTCTTCCTTAACTGAGCTTAGTTGCGGGGATTTGGATTGAATATCTCTGATTCGTTGTGTTGTTCCTTCTTCCACCTCATTTAATTTCAATCTTGGCAAGCATATTTTGGTGTGCAAATTTTTTGATATCACCGTTCTTTGGTATGAAAGTGTGCCTGTTTAGACTAAAGTTGTACCATGCACTTTAATGATCAACTAGAAGCTACCGGTTGGTGTTTGGTTAGAGATGTATTTAATATTAGTCATTTTGTCTAGTTGGTTATGCTCCCCAGAAATTTCCTTGTCTGAGCTTTGTTGTGGAGATTAGGATTTCATGGATTTGTGGTGTTCTTTTACGGTTCTACCAGTTAATTTCATCTCTCAGGCATATTTGCTGCTGTTGAAACATGACAAGTTTATGTTGCACTGCATTGTTATAGTTTCCCTCTGCAATCATGATCGGTTCTTACTAGTTTTGTTATGGGCTCTAAGCAGAGATGGAATCAGTGCCACTCACTGCTGAAGCTATTGCTTTTACTGAGAAAAAGATGGACATGACCTTGGGTATGCTATTTATTTATTGTTTAATGGTGTTAATTCATATTCCAAAGTTAATTTAGCTCATGGTTTTTTTTTCTATGTTTACGCAGAAGATATTATTAAGATGTCAAAGAAAAAGAATCCTAGAGGCAAGAAAACCCCTAGACAGCCAGTAAGCATTTTAATTTGTTGAAGTACCCATGTTGCCTTTCATTTGCTAGCCCACTGTGGAAGTTTGTTAATCACCTTGCCCTTTGATTATCACAGATAAAAAAGCATCCATTCCAGAATGGTAACAGTAACCAAGGGAATGGCAAGGTTCAGCAATTTATGGAGTCCAGATCATCTATAAGACAAGTATGTTCCTCACTATAAGTTAGTATAGCTTGCCTTATGTTGCACTTTCTAATGTTGTTTTGGTGGTTCTTTAGGGGGTTCTTGCACAAAGGAGGTCAAATCTTGGTGGAAATCAGTTCCCAATTACAAAGCAGGCTGCAAAGAAGACTGCTACTATGCCAGTGCGCAGTTGGCCTATCAGATGGAACAAGCCAAGGTATCAACCAATCACTACGTTGTTCTCTTGTTCTTTGTGTAGTCACTCTAATGATTTTATCTCAATGCAAAATTATGAGCAGGTAAACAATGGCTCTTTATTGCTTATGAGAAGGTTTACTGCATTCAAGGGCTTGTTAAATACTTTGACTAATGCAACTTTGGGTAGATGGGCTGAGAATGATTATGGTGCTGGTGTTTGCATGGAACTCTCATGTTAATTTTTCTGCTATTGGCATTCCATTGGTACAAGCACATGCAAGTATAAAGACCAATCAACTTCATATTCTTGTGGAACGAGGCCTACTTTTTGGTTGAATCGCTAAAAATGGTGAATAAGAGTTGCAGTAAACTGAGCCAGATTGCATTGCCCTGCACGGTTATGTCTTAAACCTTCACAAAAGATACAAGTGTTGCTTTTATTCTGGTTGTGCTGATCAACTTTGTGAACCTGCTAGAGCACCTTGGTTATACATCTGTTGTTGCCTGACATTCAATAAGGCAATTTATGATGTCTTTAAACAGTTGGATGAGTGATATTTTGGGAGGTCAGCATAAACTGTTTGTGAGGGTACCTTCATCTCGTTTGTTGACTTGTTGGTAGGAAGGGGGTATGATGATTTCTAGCATCTCATACAGCTGGACATCCCAGATGCTGGGTATGGATTTGTGTTCCGGAATCTGGTTTTGACCACTAGCTCCATGGTGCTGATGCTCGGTTTATATTTGTTTTCATGAAAGCAATGTGAATCTAGGGTAGGCTGTTCACACAGGCAAAGTTGTGGTATGCTGCGCCTTGGGAGTACACTCTGCTGTCGTTCTGATATGCCTAGTTGGTTGTATCCATAGTGGCGTGCATTAATTCGAGCGTCCTCAGTGGATTTCAATCATCAAGTGTTGTATGAGTGACGATGTTAGCAATGTGTGTCTGCAGTTCAACTGGGTAATAGTATATCATGGTATCTCATGATTGTTCTTGTTAAGAGTCATCCCAGTATGCTGTGCTGTATGGAGGTTATCTTTTCAGGGTCAACTGATGGAATCTCTTTTCTTGATTCCTAGCATGCCTTTATGTTGATTGATTCTGGATTGATGCTCTTACTTGTTAACTATGAGCTTATCGGTTCGACCAAGCAATAAATCGTGTCAATTGGGACCTTATTGGACCATCTGCATTCAAATTTGGGTGGATGTAACAGTATAGGGTGTTGAGGGCCTTATGGACCAAGAAGATTCACTGTTATGTATGCAGTCATTGATGTAATGATCACTTTATTGTTACTGTTTGGTTTGTTCCAAAGCATGGTTTGTGCACCCTGACTTAAAAGATTGTTACTGTTTGGTTTGTTCCATAGCATGGTATGTGCACCCTGACTTAAAAGAGAACTCTTTTTTGAAGGGGTATGGTAACTTTGGTTTACCTTACCATGAAGATATTGACTATGAAAATCTGGCATTTGGTCCTCTGTTGCACATGATTCTCAGTACTTGAGGTAACTCCTGCTCATGTGAGCCACTAATGTTTTGTTCTGGATGCAGTGCCCCATCTACCTCAGCACAGAGGAGGCCTGTAGGTGAGGCTTTTCAGAATAGCAAGGTACAGTACTTCAAATTTTGAAGTAGAGTTAACAGGATAAACTGTGATCAGTTGTCTTTATAGTACTTGAGCATAAGCTTTTTAGTCTTGTTGCTATGAAGGTCCTAGGATGTAAACCTTGTTGATTTATTGGTCGAGCTGCTTAATTTCTAACCTTAATGTGAGTTTTGTATCCTGTGTAGGAGCAACATTTCTAGCACATCTATAAGCTAATTTTATCTTAGTAACAATCTAGTTGTCTAGGAATTTAATGTGTAAACCTTTTATTGTATTTCAGTGCTCCATGATATTCTGTGCTAAGAGAATTGCTTGCTCCTAAAAAGTATTAGCTTTGGTACCAGGGCTCTATTTCTTGTTGAAAATTTGCCATGATGGTCTTGACCGGTATTCGGTACCAGCTGTTATTATTCAGTACTATTTTGTAATAGAGTTGAACTATTTGCTATACAATGGTATCAAACACAAAAAGTGGTAGTCATATACACGAGTGCTAAACATGATCACTGATCACAGACGGAGATGTGGTGGCAGGAGGATGCATACCAGGGTGTCAGTGTAGGGAGTACTGTGGAGTTGTAGATTGAAGGAAAAGTGTAGATGGTTGTATCTTGTATGCATCCCATAGCAGATTGTGGGAGCTGATTATGGGTACATCATGGGTGGTTACTTGGAAGGTGCACTTCTAGGAGCTGCGTTGCCCTGGCATATTAGTGGGACATCCAAAACTATTGGTGGAAGTAGTTAAACAAGATAGGTATATGATGAAATTTGAATATATGATGGTTATGGATCTTATGGCATTCTTGTGGTAGGACCAGCACCACTTAAATGAATTCTATTCCTGGCTTTATTTGTTTAAATACATGACGTCCATCCCCTTGTAACATTTTATACAACCTATTTTTTGTATATTGACTATAATTTTCTCGAATAGTTTCATATATTTTTTAATTATTTATTTGTAATATTATCCCAGTGACACTGCATAAGCTAGAAACAGGGGACCTTGCATTATGAGCAATTTTTTACAAGTTGCATGATACATGAAAACATATCTGATTATTTTATGTGTATTGCATTATTCCTGTTGCTTCTATTAGTTTTATCATAGTTTATAAATTATAATGTGGCTTCCGTAATCCATGATTCCATGTCTAGGGCAAGGAGTTGCAGAACCAGGCACCGAGGACAATGGATGTGCTCTTTGCACAGATGAAGCAGCAGCGAATGAGGACGATGCCGCCGCAGCAGGCAAATGCTGCTCCCGGTCGTCAGTTTGCCCAGCAGCGGCATGTTCAGCAGCAGCGGCGAGGCAGAGGATATGGTGGCCGCAATGGTGGTAACCAGTGAGTTCAACTACATTCAACTGGTTTCTTGGAAGGAAGACCCCCCTGGAATGCTAACCTGGCTTCGTTTGTTTCTCTTATTTTTCTGCTATTAGAGAGTTGTGGGCAGAATCTTAACTGATGTTTATATGCAGTTTCCTAGTTTCTTGTTCCGTTTCAGCTTGTGTAAAGGCTGATGAAATGCATGGAAATTGTTTTTCTGCTAGTCCTTTGGTTGATGCTATCGTATATTAGATACGGGAATTTACAGATAGTTGATGCAATCATATATTTCTAGTACAGGTTTCAGTTTTCTTGATTCAGATCGACTTCACTGCTGGTTTCAGTTGGTAACTATAGCATTGTGCTGAGTGGGAAAAAAAGGGCATAGGAATGTTGGTGTTGATCTTGTTTTGAAAAGAAAAATGTTAGTGTTGATTACTTATTTTAGCCCAGATTGTCATGAAAATCTGTACTGCTTTTATGCAAATCTCCTTTAATCAGCATTTGCTGTGAAAATTGCTAGTAATTTAGACCCACTAGAGCAAATTTGTCAAAACTGAAGGTATGTTTGAGAACTTCAGAAATTATTATTATTGTTGTTGTGTTATCAATGTGGCGTTTTCCGACTAGCTAGCATCTTCCTAGAAGAAAGGGTTGAGTTGGCTAAGACATCTTACACAATTGCAATTGTCAGTAGGACAGCAGCAAAGGATCATTTTGGTGGCGAGGCATTCTTAAACATCTGATTTCTCATCTATTCTTTTATGGGAAGATTTATTGCTGAACTCAATTCTTAAAGAAAACTATCCCCAGCTTCATGCATATGTTATTAAAGAAAACAATTTGGTTTCAGGTTTTCTGAATGCCACCAGTATATCCCAGACCTTTTACCTCCATTTGTCAGAAAGTGATAGTCAACTTCAGGAACTGCAGACAAGGATTTCCCTGATACAAGCACATCCAGATGAGGATGTTTGGAGTTACATTTGGAATAGTCATCTGTTTAAGACAAAGAAGGCCTATCTAAACAGGCAGCATGACAGCTTCACCAATACATGGATGGGTTTGAAAAAACATATGTATGCTCAAGCACAGAATATTCTTATGGGTTCTTAATGGTAAAATCAATACAAGAGGTATGCTATCCAGGAAAAACTTCAGGGTGGATGCAGTACATTGTGTTTTATGTAATGCTAACGTGGTGGAAGAGTGGAAACATCTTTTCTTCGAGTGTCGATTAGTCAGGAATGCTGATTAGTGGGTTTCTTGACCAGGGGGGAAAAGGTGCTGTTGGTCTAATTAGTGCGCGCTTGGTTTTTTTAATGGGTCCATGTGGTTGTTTATCCCTGTTGCTGAGCTTTGGAAAGTTGGTTATTGGACTCTTGGAGTAAACCGTGGGGTAAGAGCAATAATCTTGGGGGTGGGGAACTGGGAATTGAATTGCTAGTCTATTCTCTGTTTATCATCAATGGAGACTTTTTTGCTTTTGTTTTTGCATTCATGAAGGAGGAAAATGTTTTTAGTTTGTGTTCTTTGCTTGGTTTTAGTTTTGCCATTGGGAGATTAAGAGGCTGTGGAGTGTTAGATGGATTGGTCTCTTGAGTATTAGCTAGGGGGGTTCTGGAACTGTAAATTGCTTGGCGCTTAGTATTCTCTAGTTTCGTTGGTCGGTTTATGGATCGCAGATTGTCTGGTGGGTGTCATGTATTATAAGGGCCTATTTGCGCAGTATAATTTGATGGATACTACAACAATAAAGAACCGGAGCGGCTTTCTCAATTGAAATAGTGTTGCAAGTACCAGCCGTCTGGAGCAAACATACGGAGTAATTATGTTGTGCTCAAGTTAAAAATAAAAATTTATGCTGTCAGGTCTCGAAGTGTGGATTACTCCATCGGTCGATTGGTTGGTCTGGCCTTGTGAAGGTCGGCTTTATATGTAGGTTGAAACAGTTTGATGTATGGACTAGTGTGTTTTGATTTCCCTTTGCATTACTTTTTGAGTTTTGAACCAAGTATACTTGTGCGGCTGCCTAGGGCTAGGCCAAGTGTGATAAAGACATCTATCTATACTTACACTAATTAGATATTTTGAGGAAACTCCCACGATAACTGAAAAAGATCTAGGTATTAATCGAACCACGTTTATAAACGGTTTAGATTCATCCTATAGAATAGGAATAGAGATGGGAAAAAAACCGTATTATTGAGTTGGACTTGTGATGAATCAGGAGTCTTCTCCCATTTATTTTGAAGTTAGCGTTCCATGCTTGGAATCAGATCCCTGTCACTAGGGGTTTAACCTGTTCGCACCATCAAGCCATGAGATTGGATCAGGAGAGAATGTTCGAGCGAGAAGGTCATAGCCATCTACGTCGGCTGGCTGCTCTGCTACTCGGATGCGGCGATGCGCCGTTCTTTGGCGTCGCCGTCATCAGCTGCATGGTCTACGATCGAGGGCGTGGGCTGGACCAGATGGCCACCAGCCTCGTGCCCAAGGCGCTGTTAGGCGGGATCCGCGCGTCGCCGGCGCTGGCCGCGTCAGGCAACTTGATGTTGACCCAGTTGGCACTGCTGTGCGAGTGCATTGCGGGCGGCTTGCCGGAGACAACGAGCCGCAGCGTGTAGTCGCCCGTCTGGTCCTATCTGCCCACGCACAACGGGAGGGGCATGCATTCAAGATTGAAAAGTATATAAATGGATTAGACCCTCTTTTTTTTAGTTTATAACTTCTTCTGTATAAATAAATGAAATTTTTCCGCTATCTTTTCAAAACGACTTATTAAGATAGCCTTTTCAAAATAATTTATCGATATTCGATTCGTTTGCACAAACGCTTATACTAGAGTGAAAAACCATTAATTATAATCATAAGCAGTCAGTCGTAGCCGAAGAGAACATAGTCTTACTTGAGTCCAACATCTGTAGTGGCCAAGAAGAATACCAGGGGACGTGTGCGCGGCCAGTTTGATCAAGTAATAAGAGATGAGAAGTTGTGAACAAGTTCAGACTGCACACCAGAAGATTCCCGTCAATTTGTATAAACTACTATTTATATGCACATATACGCACGTCATGCACGAGAGTAGGCCGTGCTGATCAAGTGAATATGTATAATCAGCTAGCTAGAAAAACAGGCATCAAAGTGCAGGATGTTATTAAGTCATCAATAACAGCACGTAAAAGAGACAACAACAAAGACGAGTGTCTGAGCCATGCTCGACAAAAGACCATATCAAGAACGAAGCTGAAGTTAATCCTTTTGCTGCACTAATTAATTATCTTGGAGAAAATCAAGAAAGCTTCACGTACGACAACAAAGAAAGGACGCATGCATGTGCAATGAATAGGAGATGGCCAGCAAAAAAGTATGAAATAATTGGTTATATGTCACTGAATAGTGTCTGTTTCTATAAAATATCATTAAAAAACATCATCTCTATTATATACTACTGAATAACACCAAAATTCTATTATATGCCACTGCTGTTAGTTAACAAAAGACCAGATCAAGAACGATGAAGTTAATCCTTTTGCTGCACTAATTAATTATCTTGGAGAAAATCAAGAAAGCTTCACGTACGACAACAAAGAAAGGACGCATGCATGTGCAATGAATAGGAGATGGCAAGCAAAAAAGTATGAGATAATTGATTATACGTCATTGAATATTATCTGTTTCTATAAAATATTATTAAAAAACACCCTCTTTTATATACTACTGAATAACATCAAAATTCTATTATATGTCACTGCTGTTAGTTGACCATTAGGGCCAACGTTATACTCTGAAAAAAGACTAAAATACCTCTAATAAAGGCCGATGACCTAATTTATTTAAAATAGCAAACAACCTCTAAAAATTAAAAAAATTCACAGGGGTCTTTTCAATATGAATTTCATTTGTGTATCTATAAAATATATACAAACCAAAGTCATGAATTGCAAAACATGCAGTTTGTACTAGTATGAAAATTTTCAAAACGTTGTGATTTCAAAACTAAACTATATGGTCTAAAGATATGCAAATAATGATTTATAAATCCCAAAATATTATCATTCCCAAATATATTCTAAAAACCATATTTAACAATTCCAAAACAATTATGATTTTAATCAATAAAAGAACTATTTGTCCATATGGTGGACGATGATTTATAATGACTTGGATTAGAAGAAAGATTCCTTGTCAAGTACAATATGAAAATAGCTTAACTTCATAATGAAAAATATAATAAAAATTGAAATAAAGTAAAGTCACAAAATAACTTATTTGGAATAAAAATTAAATCCAATTTATCGATTCAATTCATGTAAAAATTGTGAAATAAACTATAAAAAAAACTCATGTCAAGTACAATCCATTGATAATACCAATTTGATTCGTATACGAATTCCTAACAAAAAATTGAAAAATATTAAAATTAATGAAAATAACTAAATGAAAATTATATATTTAGTTTTTATTTGGAATGATAATACCAAAAAAAAATTTCACAATTTGATTTGTTTTGCAAATGTTGTTGCTATGTACGTATATAAATTTGGAATCTAATTGAATTACACTAATATTCCAAATTTGAATAAAATGCCAACAAAAATTTGATGTTTGGGACCAAAAAGATTTATATTTAGGCATTAATTGGTGTGATCATTACCTGCCTATTTTTTTGTTCTTTTAATACTTCATGTATGCAAAATTATATGTCAGAATGCATGCATTGGAATGGTGAAGCAAGGTCAGGTGATGTTTTTTTATTGTAATGTCAATTGATACTTCATGTATCACCAAAATTTAATGTTAACTAGGAGAAAAAGGACTATATCTAACAATACATAAGGTAATTAAAAATATGTGGAAGAATCAAACTGTATTTGTATGCCACATTAAATCACATACTGTGTGTTTCTAAATTAGTTATGTAAGCAAAGTTGCTTTTCTACCATGCATGTGTCAATGATGCTTTGTTTGTTCCGTGTTGCATCATTGGAAGAGTTATTGACTTAGTGTATATTAATTTTATCAATTTATGTGTTATAGAGCATTTTCCGTCCTTTATACAACTTGGGCATGATCTCAATCGTTGAATTTTACAGGTAAACTAATATCGAGACCCGAATATGTAAATCTAGACTCTCTGTATATACCATACTAGTCTAGAATCACGCTAGTGCATATAATTTAACATAGATGAAATATCAATCATATACACGATAAAATAAAGAAAAAACTCAAATATTAGTAATTATCAGAGTACGACATTATGGCTAAGCTTACAACTCACTAGTCTGAAGGGCTTAAAATCTAGCAGCGAAAAACATAAATAAGTGTGGAAGCCATTCGACATGCCTACAGGTAATTGACTGGGAAGCGAAAGCCTAATCTGTGAAGTCGTTGAAGTATCCTCCACCTGTTACCTCCTACTGGTAATACTCCTCCTCAACTGAGCAACAGTGGGCATAAAGCCGTGAGTACATTGATACTTAATAAGTCATTTGTAACAAATGAATGCAATATAATATGCAAAGTTTACCAATGGATGGCTGAAAGGTTAACTTGCAGAAAGCAATAATTTAAAGAAAATACTGCAAATAGATTGAAAGCAACGTTAAGAAAAAATAATAATAAATAAATAATCAACAAAATTGAATAAGCCACTTGCGAACCTCCTATTTACAAACTAAACCAACAGTGAACTAACCATTCACATTTCAATAATAACCAACTAAGTTTTTATCAAAATTCTACCACTTGTGTGAAATCATTGAACATTTTCCATAATCGAGGACACGGCTATTCGAATAGTTTTACACTCTGTAGAGGTTGCACAACTTTACCCACACGATGTGATTAGCCTCGCGATAAGGAAATCACAACAAGGCCTTTACAAAGTTCAACCTCAATTCAATCCCGCCCGCTAGGATTTCGCATCACACCCCCCTTGGGCCGCATGAAAATCAGCAACTATGTCATTACAATGGCGAGATTGAAGTTGAAATATCCTAAATTAATCGACCAGGTCTATCTCATACTAGACATGTGGTTTGCATGGCAAGACTCAGATCAATAGCGCACAAAGTGAAGTCCTTAATATTACTCAGGCGAGACTTCTACATCCCTCAAAGTGAATCCACACTTCCCCTTTACTACACGATCACTCGTCCAAGTGAAAACCACATTTGTATAACCAACACCAATGACATACCAATGTCATGGCACATAATTTTATAACTGTGGCTCCAACGACGATTCACTGTGGCTCCAACTATGATTCAATATCTCATTAAGTCAAATTAATTAATTAATCACATGTGATGACGAACCTATCGAACTACAAGCATGACTAAGCTTATTAATCGTACCACCCATGTGACAACTAATATGGTATCACTATATACTTTTTCAACCTATGGTGACAACAGATCATGATGTTCAAATTATCAAGGAGAGATTAATCAATTAAGAATAATGACTGCTAAGTACAAGGGTTTGTAATAAAATAGCGATACATGATAATTTAAATCAACATAAATAAATAATAGATTGAAAATTAGGTTCAACATGATTAAAGGGCACGACTTATCTTGGCCTTGCTCAGCGAGAAACTCTAGATCTTTTAGCGGTGCTCCTACTCCTTCAAAGATGCGATATAACGAGAAAGAAAACAACTGGGGCATAAAAATAAAATCAAATAAAATTTAAATGAACTCCAAAAGCCTCCAAACTAGAACCAACCGATAGAGCTCGAGTTTAGATGAATTTAGAAAAAAGAACAGGATCAATCGTTAGAACGGAGAAGAACGGACTTTTGGAAAGCGGGTCCATGGCATACTCAGTGTACGAAACAGTGCACGACAGTGGATACTGACGCGACAGCTATAGCTACATGGCAGCTGGCTGGGCTAACACATGGCACTAGGGCTGACGTGGCAGGTGGGATGGCCGGGTGCTAACATGGCACGGACATGTGGCACCACATGGTGACTAGGGCAGAGCTGTCGGTTGAACGGGCTGCTGACTCGGATGGATATAGCTTATGGGTCTACGACACAGTGTAGCTGTCAGGTGGGACTGGCTTGTCAGTCTCTCGGCTCACGGTAGACTGGGCTTACCGAGAAGCTAAACCGTCAACGGAGCGTGGGTGCGGGGTGACATTAGTACGATCCGACAATGGAGTGAGCACCACTCGACTGAATCCTAGTTGTTGGCTTGGATTAACAGCATGAATCCGATCGGATGGCCGAGACGATGACGCGTGGTGTGGCGCAGGTTCAGGGTGACTCTTTGACGAACGAACGGTTATGGCGCACGCGACAGCTGAGGCAGTGGCACACGGGAACCGAGGAGTGACGTGGGTGGTGACCACACAACGGTTGAGGCGATGGGGTTTGGCTGGCTAGACGGCGAGGTCAGGCGGCGGCTAGACGGCGAGGTCAGGCGGCGGTGACTCACCGACGGCATGACCGGCAGTGAGACGAGTGGATGACCGGTGGAGAGATGAATGCGTCGGCGTCCCGAATTGCTAAAATAAAAGGGAAGTAACTGACACTGTTCTAGTGAAAGTTTTCTTTTGTGAAGTAGGGGTGCAAAAGGTGCGGGTTAATCCTAACCGATTCGGTACCAAATCTAGTCGGAATTGAATATGAGAAGGTAATTTAGTATCCAGTCCTGAATCGGTCAGTACTGAATAGTTGTTACCGGATACAATAGCCATGGGAGAGCTAAAATCCAACTGAATAACATCGGTAAATGGTAAATGGTTCTTATCAATGAATCGTCTGTGATAATATCACAGACGGTTTTTGTTAAAAACCGTCTATGATAATGCTACTATGTATTTATTGTGTCGTTCAGACCGCATCTGTCTTCATTTCGATCCAGATCTAGCCGGTGCTGCAGCTGGAGGTGGTCAGACTTTCAGACCATTTTTTTTTGTGGAAGGAAGCTTATTTGGCAGGAGAGTTTTGAAGATTCATTGAGTACCCTAAATATGGTTAGTAATGAAATTTATTTTTGGTTGCAATATCAAAATAAGTTTGCCTATATCACAAACGGTTTTTTCATACAAACCGTCTGCGATGATAGCTATCACAGACGGTTTTTAGTTACAAACTGTCTGTGATATTTACTTCACAGACGGTTCGAAAATCGTCTATGATAACATTCGATTATCACTGACCCATAAATTCAGATGGTTCAGAAAACTGTCTATGATGACTTTTTTGAACCATCTGTGATACGATTTTCTGTAGTAGTGACGACACGTGGTGGGAAAACCACCCTAATTAGGGTTTTGGTGGGGGGGGGGGGGTTTAAAGTGAATGGTTTTGTTAGTTCAAGATTGAGATATGATGGTTTAGTTAATGCGAGGTTAATAATAAGATGGTTTCATAGTTTGGGATTAAAAAACGAACTAAAGCTAGAGTTGAAGGTTAAAAAATAGACTTTTCCCTTTGCTAAGTAGGTGCCAACATCCTCTAATCACAATGTGAGCGTGCAATAAGGAACACTTTCGATAGGGTGCAAGAAGCAACTCTTAAGTAAAATCTAGCAAAAAAAGTGTTATGAATTTCTACTGAACGCAATTTGTACAAATATATTCAGAATTTTATATTCGTGTCAATTGTATCGGGATGACCTCAGTTTGACAGTGAAACTAGCGTATTACTCGCAGTTGAAATTACATCATAGAATAATTAATCGATTAGATAGGACAGTGAGCATGCCATGAAAACAACCTCAAGAAAGAATATATAGTACTATGCGGGATATTATCTCTTCCTGAGTTGAATATAATGCTGTTCTACTGTCAGTTAACTCGATTCTACTTGGTTGCCTGCAAAGTTAGAACTGAAGCTCAGTCTGATACCTCTCTTCCAGCATAACAAGTGGTACCAAAGTTTCAGAACAATAAAGTAGCATTAAGTCACCATTCTTTGTACACCCCGTATGGCTCCCAAGAATTGGTCTTGGAATCATGGAATTGGAGTTCAATTCTAAGGATAGAGTTGTCGTGCTATTGAACTCTTTACTGTGACTAACAGAGCTAGCCATCAATTGTTTCTGCAGTGCTACAGCTTCCCAATCGTGATCAACAGACAAGCCATCTAAACATCTACTGTTGCTGTGTCCGGTTGGTGAAAGCTTCTAAGGCAGCACAGGAAAGTTGTCAAGTCAATCTCTGCTGCTGCTTCTACTAATTTAGACCGATGCTTCTACTAAAATGCTTCGATATTTTCTTGATTGTCTGCATGTTACACTTTCAGACCACTGTCGGATTTGATTACGGACAACACAGTTTGTCCTAGAATTGTGTCTAAGCACACAGACTACGTTGCAACTGCTACAGATCCTTTCGGTACGTCTGAGTTTCACAGGAATCTTGCAGGAGAGAGCGAATCCTTCACAATTTCTTCATTACAAATAGGCCCAAGACGTGGACTTCTTTGGCCATTTTGGCCCTTTTATGTGGTTCTATCGTGTATATACATTTGGGTGGCTAATTTTTCGTGGTTGTTCCATAAGGCATAGAACAGGTGAAATCTGAGATTTTACACATCGACAGGAAACCAAAAACTCTGTTTCAGTAACCCAGAGCAGCCACGCCATCCACTGCTGCTTTCATCTCACTTGTGCTTCCTCCTCTCCTTGTAGCTGATGGCCCGCAAGAAGTTCGGGATGCAGCACTGGCTCGCCTCCTCGCCGATGCGAGAAGAGTTGTTCCTGGAGAGGTCGTCGGGGCGGGCGGCGTTGACGCCTTCTTGCTTCTCCTGAAGGAGGTCAGCAAGCTTCATCTGTGGGGGCTGCGGCTTCAGGGGCTCAGCCTTCAGAAAATACTCCAGAGTTGGCAGCTTGTGAGGTCCAAATGGTGTGATCTGGTTGCTTGGAGTTCTACTGAATGTTCTTGCGGGGCTATGATCTGATGATGCAGAAACGAAATGAAGCCGTTGGTTCAGATCAAGTGCTCTAGTACTATTTATTAATTGGAAATTGCTAAGTATCGAGCGTCTGATTTTTTTTTTTTGGAAAAACATTGAACTGGTGAAGCAATCGTCCGATAGACCAGACGATCTGATCCTTAGCAACCCCCCATATAAATTTACCGCTTTTACTGATCGTGTGAATTTACATCATTACCTCCATTGACACTGAAGAAATCATCCTCACAGTCCGAGTCTAACCAAGGGGAGGCTTCAAAGAAAGTTTCATCTCTGCTGCTACCTGCGTAAGCCAATCAGGAAATTATTCAAATCGCCAACAGTTGATTTGAATGGTTCGGGTTCATTATGTGGTGTCGAGTTTAATCGTATGATGAAAATGTTTGTCACATTTTATCCTTGTGGATGCTTATGAAAGCTTACGGCAGTTTCATCTCTGCTGCTACCTGCGTAAGCCAATCTGGAAATTATTCAAATCGCCAACAGTTGATTTGAATGGTTCGGGTTCATTATGTGGTGTCGAGTTTAATCGTATGATGAAAATGTTTGGCACATTTTATCCTTGTGGATGCTTATGAAAGCTTACGGCAGTGCAGAGTGATCACGTATGAAAGCTTACGACACCACATAATGAACCCGAAAAGGTGGAATTAACAACAGAGATGCCGTATCTAATTTCATTATTGTGTTTGCTTCATATTTAAATTTGTCAACAACTCTTTTTCCTACCGTCTAAAAGAAGGAATTTGGTTGTAGGCCCTGTTGGACATCGTTACAAACAATGCGGTTGTGGTCTGAATTTTTTTAAAGAAATTCCGCCATTTCTAAATATCAAATCGCCAACAGTTAATTCCACCATTTCTATATATCAAATCGCCATCAGTTTGCACTTCCGCAAGCTTTCATAAGCATCCACAAAGAAAAAATGTGATAAACTTTTTCGTCATACGAGTAAACTCGACAGCACATAACGAACCCGAAACATTCAAATCAACGCTTGAAGTCAGGAAACACACAAATGGTACTTCAATTCCAATTGAAAACAAAACAACAGTTTCAAATCACATCATGGCTATCAAAAATATAAAGCCACATTTTCTGGCGTCTCATTTAATCAAAGTTGTTCTGGAATAAAAGCAACTTTTTCTTGGTAACAACATAGATGCCGTATCATGACTAACTCAAAAGCGCAAGTACCAATATAGACCAAAACCATTACACCATTCCAATAACACAAACATATCATTTTTTTTGGTCAAAAACAAGAAACAGAAACAGTCCATGATCCATATGTACTGGTTCAAGAACACAAACATGGCAAGAAAACAGCATTACCATAGCCAGTGTTTCCCAACGGGACGTCATCAGGCACTACTTGCCTGCTGTTGGAGCCAGTTCCACCATCAGCAGCCACAGCAACCTTCTCTGGGTTGCAATGGAGCCGATGAGCCCTTCTTGGCCTTGCCCCTGTGAATCAACTTCATGTCTCCCCTGTTCCTTCTGGACTACTACTTTGCAAGGTCAAACATGAACATGAGTTCAGATCTGACAAAATTGTGTGTGTGTTGGGGGGGGGGGGGGGGGGGTGAATAGTTTAATTGAGAAAAGTACAGTAGACTATGGGGTGCATACGAAGGAACGCAGCATGACAGCCGGATCTGACTTGGGGTTTGTGTAAGTCTGCAAGAAATGGGAATGAGATATGGCTCTCACTTTGAAGGAGTGGCAGTTTGGGCAAGACATGGAAGGATGGTTGGATTGATTTATGGTTGGATAGCTCCTCCTTGTTTTTATGAAGGATGGTTGGATGGCTTGGAAGCTAACCCTGCAATCTGCAAACAGTATGGACACCAAACGACTTCATAAAGTGCTGTCTGGACCGGTGAGGCAAACTGAAAAATTGCAGAATGGGCGATGAAAATGTGTGTTGCAAACTTTGCAGATGACAAGGGAACATGTGGCCATGTTCCTGATTCTATTTCTTTTTGGGGGAAATTCCTTTGTGCACCTAAGTATGTTGCTCGGTTATACGCGTATGGAATTGGAATATGTGGTCCTGAAAACCATTGTCGGACTATTTGCCTCGGCTGGACACACAGCGGTGTCCTCGCATCCTGCACTCTCAATTTTGACTGCATACGTTCTAAAATGTCATCCGTTAAGGTTTCGTGTAGGCATTACATATTCTAATACGAAGATAATTATCAGAGATATTTCCTGTTCGATCCTCACCCACATTATGTGGTACCAGGAGGCGTACTTCTCCCAATTTTTCTAACACAAGCCGCACAACTGGCGGTCTGATCGGCCTGCTGGAGTTAGGCTGATTGGTGCGGCGGTCTGATCGCCGGTTCAAGGCTGGTCAGCCTAGTGGATGCGGTTTGACTGCCCTCTGTTCCAGAATAGCCCGACGAGATCCAAAAACGGTGCACCTTTTAAAATACAAGTTCAAATGCTATAAAACTTTGTACACATCCTGTTCAAGGTATTAGAAACCTATCTTATCCATGGATCGCAGAAATCTATATCAAAGTCCAGGCCTTGTTGAGTTTGAGGCAAGATTGCACCAAAATCGGGTAAAATACGAAAACGGTGAATATGACTTGCTTGTAGGCAGAGAATGACTAAGATGACTCTAAATGTATTATCACATGTCACAACAAGCAAAAACACCGAAAAAATCAAGTTAAAAACTCTCGGATCATAAAATCACTTGTTGAGGCTAAAATCAAGTAAAACTATATTTCTTTATGAACTTGCCATCAAAGTGTCTAGATAAGTAGAGATTAATTTTCAGAGGATATCTCTATCTCTTATACATTCTTGATATAATAAGATCAAGAAGAGATAAGAGAGAATGAAAAATCAATCAAGACAAGAGCAAATTAATCGACAGAAGATGGATTCATTGAGATGAACAAAAATTAATGTATTACTACTTAAGGATAAAGATTTTATAGCCACTCCACCTGAAAGACAAGAGAGCATAAAACACTCAATTTCTCTTAAACCCTAACCCTAACATATGAACTTCTAGTCTCAAGAGAGGATAGATGGTTGGATGGTTAACTACAAGTCTCCACCCTAACCCATTAAATAGATAGACTAGCCAACCACGTCTAACTCAAAGCGGATGCTATCTACTTAATACAAATGGTGGGAACCGGATAATGCCCCACGGGTTTTAACTAACATACTACACTTATGCATGCTTTTCAAAGTGTATAAACCCGAATCCGCTAAGTCCTTAGCCTTGATCTAACTTGATCTTCCCATATATCGGTACACTACTGACTTGCCATGCATCGGCAAGTTTCTCTCGTTCTAGTTCCACCAGACCATGCCTCACTTGACCAACTAAGCCACATGGTGCAATCCCATCGTTCAAACTTTTCGTTAATATTTCTCGTCTTTCTCATGTCATGCTTGAGCTCACCACCTTATCCGGCATCCTCGATCGTTCTGAGTCTCGGCTCGTCCATTAGCGTAGCTCGATCCTCGTCGTTCACCTTAGTTGACTCCAAGTGACCCTACACATTCAAAGCAAAGAAATTATTCTTGGACATTAGATAACTTGACCCACATTAGCAGTAACATACCTCATGCAACCTATATCCAATTACTTTGGTCGCCAAAACCAATTCCACAACTCAAAACCACAAAAATCAACATCCGCCAAGCCTCAACCTCTAGCCGGTCGATCGAACCTCATCACCGTCGATCGATGCCACCGTCCGGTTGGATCGAAAAGAAAACCGGTTTGACCGGTCGGTCTGAAAATCATATGAAAAATCTAACAAATTTGCATTTTAATTTTTTGACCCTCCCAAATTGCGATGCTTCATCACAACTTAATCCAAGAGCCCCTCATATGGTCTTCAATCTCTCTCTTGAGGAACCCGTTGGCAATTTCTTAAAAATGCAATTTAGAGGTGGTTTTAGACAATTGAGAGGAAATTTGCAAATAAAGCTCCAAATGATCAAAAGAAGAATATAATGAGCTAAAAATGACTATTTAAGGCATATATGGATATAAGCTACTAAAAATGATAGGAAATCAATAAAAGGCTTTAAATCTACCAAATGAGTCAGAAAATCTCACTCTGGGTACATATGAAAGAATAATTGTTCTATTTGACCTTCGTTATAGTAAGAAGAGATCAAAAAATCAAAAGAATCACAGCAAAACATTAAACCTAAATCATACTTTAGAAATTCATTTTTACCAATTTTTCATCCCCTTTGACAATGGAGTTATCAAAATGCATAGAAGAAGATAGAATATGAATGAAATGAAGTGACTGTAATTTATTCTTATTAGCATTAGGAGCTATAAAAATTATCCATAGTGACTTTACAAATATTATACCAAGCTATATTATATGAAAGAGCTATCTTGATCATAGCAAACGATATATAGCAGACCTAAATCCAAATGAGCAATAATCTCAAATTAAATGGATTTTTAGAACATCAAGTTGCTCAAGATCATAGTTTAGCTAAATGTATCAAAAAAATAAGTCAAGTCATGTCAATAAATTAAATGGAACTACGAGCTACAATTGAGTCAATTTAGAGTGCTACAAGATCTACATTGAATCATTTTGTTCAAGCACTTGAAATTAAGCATAATTAACATATTTAGCACTTGCTAAAAATTCATTTTTGGTTTTCTTTTAGTAAAGTAAGTTCTAGACTAGGAGTCATCCATAACTGCCTTCTAAACTTTAATAATATTTTATAATTTTATTTCCTTAGCCATGTGCTAGATCTCATATGTCACTACGACCATCCCAAGCAAGAAGCTTAAGAGAGTGGTTTGGGTCATCCAAAATTCCCCATAAGTTCATGCCTAGTTAATGGTAAACCGTCTCATGAGAAAGAATTGGTGAGATCGGTTTTTTCGCACAAAAAAATTATTTTTTATTTTCTTAACTTATTTCAAGAACAAAGAGCTAATATGAACTCATGCTTAAATAAGGAACTAGAATAGCTCAATATAAATCTTAATTTAGGCTCAAGAGTTAACTTAACTTATTTAATATGGCAAGAATCATAAAAAGATCACTAAAGCAAAACTAGTCACAAGATCCAACAAGACATGATTTAATTCAACTTTCTCATATTTAATAGAGTTAGTATAGCAAAAGCTAAACTACACATAGAATATGATAAATCTAACAAACTAGCACAAGTCATAGCAAGATGGAAAATAAGATATCATGTTACATAAGGTTAATAGTCAAAACTCCATATATTTATATTACAATACAAGTGAGTAAATTTAAGATGTAATATGGTATAATAAATGCAAAAGAGTCAAATTCCCTCTTAAAACAGGCCAAAAAGACTAATAACTCCTAAATATTTTTGCAAAGAAGCAAAACAAGAAGAATTAAGAGTCTTAATGAAAATATCCATGACATGCTGCTCTGACTTACAAAGTGAAGCATAACATCACCTTTCTCTACATGGTCTCTAAGAAAACAGTATATAATGTCAATGTGCTAAGTCCTAGAGTGTTGCATATGGCTTTTAGGAATATTTATGGTACTAGTGTTGTCACAGAAGAGAGAAACACTATCTAAGACCAACCCATAGACCCACAGAGTAGATAAGAAGAAACTGAGAGCAAGTACTAGCTATGTCTACATACTCTGCCTCAGCAGTGGACTATACAATAGAGGACTGCTTCTTAGATAACCAAAAAAATAAGAGATGTGCCTAGGAAGAGATAAGTGCTAGAGGTACTCTTTCTATCTATTCTACACTCCGCACTACTTGAAGATGTGAGGCACGAGAGGAAGCCTAAAATAGAGCGCACAGACATACAACAAACTGTATGTTCAGCCTCGGCAATGCTAGGTTGAGGAGGGAGCGTATCATATTGTGATACTCCTTCTGGTCCACGGACTCTCCATCCTCATCAGGATCCAGCACGATAGAAGTGGCAATCGAAGTAGACATAAGCTTGATGTTTTTCATGTTTAAGCATCAAAGAAGATTCTTTGTGTATTTGCTTTGATGAATGAAGTTCCTTTCTTTAAGTTGCTTGACTTGAAGAACAAAGAAGAAGGTTAGCTCATCCATCATACTCATCTAAAATTGTTTGCTTATAAAATCTAAAAATCTTGACACCACAACATGTGAAGAACCATCTAATATGATGTCATCTACATAAATCTGAACAAGTAAAAAATCATTACTATGCCTAGGAGGGAACAAGGTTTTATCTACCAATCCTATTTTGAAATAATTTTTTTAGCAAGAAGCTTTTAAGACTATCATACCAAGCTTGATGCGGATACGCACGTGTTTTGTACTTTTCAGTTAAATATATTATTCAACTGTAAAGAGTTATTGAGCCGCATCAAACATTCCCAGGTGAACTCATTCCAAACTAAATATAATGTTATTATTCATAAGAATAGAATATTACCTCATGTCATTAAATGGTGCATTCTTAGGTTTGTCGATGGCAAAGCAATGGAGACGCAAAATGAAGAGGATAACCACATTAGGTGTCAAAGACATGAAGGAAGAAAGCCCATTCAGTGGGAGAGCAAAAGGGAGAAGCCCAAGGACTTAAACTACAAGTTTTGGATAAGATTTTCAAGCCCAATTCGTACCTCCCACAAGGCCAATTGGATTCAAACTCGGATTCAACTCAGAATTCAATTTGGAGTCGGTTCAGGACAGCCTGATAAGCACTTACTAAAAAGGTCATAACTTTCACAAACGGAGTCCGATTTGGGTGTTATTGTACTCCTTGGAAAGATATTTTCAAGGGCTACGCAATGGATCTAGTCCCAGCATCAAATTCATCACGGATCAAAAGTTATGGCCGAAACAATGTGACAGCTGTAAAATCTAGTTTCCTTTTTTTGAGAGTTCGTATCTAAAACCATATAGGGTTAAGTTGTACTAGATTTGTGGACTCTATGGACATCCCAAGGTCCTCTATAAGCCATGTATTGGCAGCCTAAGGGCTCAGACCACCTTTGAGAATAATCAATCTATTAAACTTTGTTCGAGTTTATCATTGCTGCTGAAATTCCGTGAGGGAATTAGGAGTGTTCTTCAATCAAGATCGTTCAACCTTTCCGCTGGGAATTGGGTGCACGATAGATGTTCGCTTGGTGGTCGGCGAAATCGACGCAAGTGTGTTTTGGCGGATTAAAGAGTGTTCGTCCCTTGCATCGGCATTGGAGGATCATTGCGATTCATCAAGACTCCGCGAGTATCCATCCTACGTCGAGAAGATCGGGTGACCCCGTATCAAAGCTCAATGGGCTTGTTTCAATTCATACAAGGCTATGCACACACCTTTCTCAACGTCTCAAAAACCTATTTCATCAATGGATGATAGAAATCTATGTTAAAGTTTAGACTTTTCTGAGATTGAGGCAAGATTGCACCAAAACCAGGCAAAATATAAAAATAGTGAATATGACTTACTTGTGGAGAAAGGATGATCAAGATATATTTAGATGTATTCCCATATATCAAGTAAGCAAGGACACCAAATAAATCAAGCCAAAAAGTCTCGAATCATGAAATCACTTGTTGAGGCCAAAATCAAGAAAAACCAGATTTCTTTATGAATTTGCTATAGAAGTGCCTAGATAGGTGAAGATTGATTTTTAGATCATATCTTCATCTCTTATACATCCTTGGCACGACAAGATCAAGAAAAGAGACGAGAGGAGAAAAAACCAATTAAGACAAAAGCAAATCAATCAATACAAGAGAGATTCATGGAGATGAACAAAGACTGATTTATTGCAACTTAAAGATAAATGTTTTATAGCCACTTCACCTAGAGAATAAGAAAGCACATCACAACACTCAACTTCTCTCAAACCATAACCCTAACATATGAGCACTTAGTCTCAAGAGAAGATTGTTAGATGGTTAACTACAAATCTCCATCCCAACTCGTTAAATGGATAGGCTAGTCATACACATCTAATTCTTAGTAGATACTATCCAATTAGCATAAATGGAGGAACCCGAAAACTCCACAGATTTTAACTCACACATTATACTTATACATATTTTTTGAAGTGCATATACCTGAATCCGCTAAATCCTTAGCGTTGATCTAACTCGATCTTTCTAGCTTCTCCTTGACCTAAACCGCTCTCTTAAGCACCGCAGTATTGCTTCAAAGTAGTTTCCGGTATTTTGGTCAAACTACTAAAATACCCTTTCTTGACCCGATCATCTCCGTCCATTTTAAGCAATCGTCATATTTGCCACTTGTAGGTGCACCACTAGCGTGCCACAAGTCAGCAAGTCTCTTCTATTCTGGTTTTACTGAACCACATCTTACTTAGATCGACCAAGCTGCATAGTGCAATCCCGACGTTCGAACTTTCATTCAATATGTTCTGTTTTTTTCGTGCTATACTTGAACTCACCATCTTACCCGACATCCTCGATTATTCTAGACCTCGGCTCCTCTATGAGTGTAAGCCCGATTCTCACCGTTGATCGTAGTTAACTCCAAGGGACCCTACATATCCAAAACAAAGAAATCGTTTTTGAGTACTAGTTCTTCACAATTTGACCCACATTAGTAGTAACATGTGTAGGATCGGAAATGGCAACAGAGGGGGGGTGAATGGTGCCTTTGAAAAATCGCCCCCAAAGTATTCACAAAACTCTCATCTCTCCACTAGCTATGAAAGCTATGAGATCATGACTCAAACTTACTGAAAATCACAAATAGATCGACAAATGAGGTGAAGCAATCTTAAACTACTAACGAAGAAGATTCATGTTCACTGAAAAGGAAATCAATCTTTGCCAAACACTGAGAAGCACAGGACAAGAACTTCTGAAAACTTCACGCTAGAGACCAGCTGAACTGCACCAAATCGCAGCCAAGAACCTCACCAAGAGAGCTGAAATCTGCACAACTGCATGCTGAAAACTGTAGCAATTAAGTGCTGAAATCTGCAGTGATTATGTGCTGAAATCTGCAGTGAGAATGTGCTGAAAACTGCAGTGATTAAGTGCTGAAAACAGCAGAAATGAGTGCTGAAAACTGCACCCAAAATGCTGCTGAAAACAGACTGAAACTTCTGATTTTTACTGCTGAAAACTGCACAATAGTTAACAGCAAAGCTGCACCCAAATTGCTGATTTTCTGCTGCTGTTTTCAGGGCAAGGTAAACTGAAATTTGTATCAAATAGCTGTCCCAAACTGTGCAGATTGGCAGAGATATAAGAACTGCAAAAGAAACAGCAAATCACTGAAAGTTTGACTGGAAATATGCTGAAAATGACAGCTGAAAACTGAACTCAAGAAGGTGGACAATAAAGCCTAAAACTTCAGCAAGAAGTGGCAGCACTAGCTGAAATTAGATGCGGTTTGACTGCTTGAATAACACACGGCAATGCAACACACAAGAAAAGCTGAACCGCAGCTCACGGCAGAGAAGATTAGCAATTTGGTTACACACAGCCGAGAAAATGAGCAGCAGGGAAAATGCAGAGAGTTGCTGCTGGCCGAACAGCAAATGGCTGACTGCAGACCACACGTAACTGACTGCACACCAGCAGGAAATCGAGTAAACAAATGCTCGGTTAGTACCGCAATACCAAAACAAGAGAATCGAGCATAGCATCAAGTGAAGCTTTAGCCGAGTGCGTTTGCATACCAAAGAAAGCAGAATCGAAAGAACTAGCCGACGCTGAAACTACCAAATGTAAATTACAGCAATTAACACAAGAACTGAGAGATTGACAAGAAATTGCTGGAGGATTTTGAGCCAAAAGAGCTGAACTATAATCTAAATAATCTCATGTCCTCAGGGAACAACAGATTTCAGCAATAGATCAAGGATTTAAAGATATGGCTGAAAACTGAAAATGAGCAGAGAAGAGAGTGATTTCCAAATTACTCATAACTTCCAAATCCTTTGCCCAAGAACTTGTGCAAAACAACTAGTGATGTTCTCACAACAGTAATGGATTAATTTTAGGGCATCTTTTACAAGCAAACCAAGAGAATCCATTATCCCCTAACATAAACCCTAAAAAGGGGAAACAGAGCAAATCACAAAGGCTCAGAACCAGACTTCCTCAAATGAATTCATTGCAAATAGATGACTGATTACATTGAGGAGTCCCGATACACATGGACATTGAAACAAGAAAATTGATTACATGGATTCTCAATCCATTCTCTCCCTCTCCTAACACAAGAACACACGTACTAGCTCAAACACACACCCTAAGCACACAGACCACTGGAACTGCCACTAGCACATGCTCACTAGAGCTGAGAAGAAGAGACTCACCCACTGGAGTACTAGCTCAAGCACTACATGCATCGACCACTGGAGCTCCTTCTTGTTTCTCTGGACGCCCACACCACAGGAGACAAAAGGAGAACACTACTTGCTTCCCTTCTCCAAATTGCAAATCAAGAAGTGGCAGCTCCTTCCACTCACAAGCCTCACACCCATATGAGGCAAAGGTCACACTCAGGACAAAATGGAGGGAAACCTCAATTCCACTCCTCTCATTTGCTTGAGCCAAATTACCAAAATACCCTCAAGCATTTTTCCAGAAACTTCCGCATCCAATACCTTGACCGTCTGGACCTCCGGCTCCTCCCTGAGCCTAGTCCTGATCTGCTTGTCATCGCCCGTCGTGTTCGTCACGGGTAGCTCCGGTTCCTCGTCTCCCGGCTTGCAACCACTTCAGTAGCCTCGATCATCTTCGGCATCTTTGACCGTCTCGACCTCGACACCTCCTGTGCCTAGTCCCGGTCCACCTCGCCTAACCATGACCTAGCTTCAAGTCCGCACACACTGCATAAGCAAACCATCACATAGCACCGCACGAAATTGTATATTCCACATTAGCACAAATAGAGGTACTCAACCCTAGAATACCCAAAACAAACTCTAACTCACTAAACCAATCACAATATCTCATCACAAACACGGGATACCTCCACATGGTCTCTCAATCTCCCCCTTGATGAGTATATTGACAAACACAGAAAAAGCATAAGTTGAGTTTGTTTGCAAGTCATACATGGTCTGAGAGAAGAAATTGACGCTAATGACCATGTAGACACAAGGAGCAAAAGAAAGAGCAAGTTTTCCTCAAACGCTCCCAAGGCTCTCAAGGTGGCTTTTTCTCCAATATTCTCCCCCTTTTGGCAATAGAATCATCAAGATACAAAAGAGAGAATATAGCATGGTATGGTTGAATGTTATGCAATGCTAAGCAATTAGAGCCATGAAGGTTATCCAAAATGACTATTTGAGTATTACACCAAGCCATAACGTATATGAAGGCTATCAATATCATGACAAGATATGCATAATCAAGCCAAGCCACGTAAGTAACAATATGAAGATTAGATGAATTTCTTAGCATGTCAAGTCACTCAAGAGTATAGTCTAGCTAGAGGTATCTAAGGATGATGCAAGCCATGTCAATAATCTAAGTGGAACCAAGAAGCTAGAATTGAGTCAATTTAGAGTGCTATAAGTTCAAGAATGAATCATTTGCACAAGTACTTAGTTCTTTTGGCAATTAACAAATTTAGCACAAATCACATGTTTTCATTTGAAACTCATAATTTTGGTGATGTGCTAGATCTCAAGCCTTATGCGACCATTCCAAGCGAGAAGCTTAAGGAGATGATCTTGGTCATCCAAAACTCCCCCTGAGTTCATGCCTAGTGCAATGGCAAGCGCCTCATGAGAAAGAATTGGTGAGATCAGTTCTTTCGCACATAAAAGAGATCTTTGCTTTCTTAAATAATTGTACTTACTCATGCTTCATCAAGAAACTAGCATAGCTCAAACTAAAGCTCAATTAAAGATTCAAGACTCAACTTAGCCTATTTGACATGGCATGAATCATAAGAGGATAACTAAAGACAGACTAGTCTCAAAAGCTAACATGACATGTCTTAGTTCAAGTTGTGCAATTTTAATTAACTCAACAATGGCAAAGGCTTGACGACACATATGAAGCAATGATAAATCTAGCGATTAAGCATAATCATGGCAAGATGTAATGCATTGTAATCATGTCAACTATGGATAATAGTCAAGGCTCCATGTAGGTATATTACAATGAAATGCGAAAATCCAGCTCCCCTCAACATGTAAAGCACTTTTTTTAGTTCAAGTTGAGTTATATCAATATTAAGCTCCGTAAGTTCCCAAATGAACTCCCCGAACCAAAGCTATAAACCGAGAAGTCGGCAAAGAAGTCGAAACAGCAAATCCTTAAAACATAGACAAGATATAGAGAATACTATGGCTCGATCGACTCTCATCTACCCCATATGACATTAGGACTATCAATCGCCCAACTAACACACTAAGGAGCAAACACGCTCTGCCTACCCAAGGGTGGCCCAACCCTTGCTAAAACCTATAAGAAGTGAGTAAGCTCAACCTAGTGAGAAGAAAAACAGCTAACAAGCAGCATCCTAGAATCACAAGATGAGAGGAAGAAGTCTGACCATCTAGATACGAGAAACACTCTAATCTATACTAGAAAGACTAACCCGAATGCACCCAAATGCAATGCAACAAGAAGGAGCAACAAAGCAAAATATACAAGATAACACAAGAAAGCACAAAGCTCCCCTCACTACAGTCCATAAGGACAAACCACCCCAAGCTCTCCCTCGCAAGGCCGAAAACCTAGAGCTATCCAAAGGCTTGGTAAAGATATCACCAACCGGCGGTCACTCACAAATCAAGCACTATATCACCCTTCTCCACATGGTCTCTAAGGAAGTGATATCGATATCAATATGCTTGGTCCGAGAGTGTTGCATCGGGTTCTTAGCAATGTTAATAGCGAAGTGTTATCACAAAAGAGTGGAACACTTTCTATAACTAACCCAAAGTCCCGCAGGTCGAAGCCATCCAAAGTATCGCTCAAAGAACTAGCGGCAAAGAACATACTCGGCCTCTGCGGTGGATATGCAACACCGGATCGCTTCCTAGAAGACCAAGAAACGAGAAGTGCCAATGAATTGGCAGTGCCGGTGCTCTTCCTATCTATCCTACAACAAGAAAGTCTCGCGCCCGAGTAGGCTCGAGGAAAAGACAGATGAGGAAGAGTACCGATACCATAGTCAATGGTAGCTCAAGGTACCAAGAATGCGCTTCATCGCTCGGGCGGTGAGATACGCGAGGAGAAGCTCGAAATCGAGCACACGCATACACGGAGAAGTGTATGTCCGGTCTCGAGGCAGTGAGGTACAAGAGGGAGCCAATCATGCCGCGATACTCCTTCTCGATCAATCGCTCGCCATCTTCATCCGGGTCGAGTGAAGTCAAGAAGCCATCGAGTGGACACGGCTTGCCATCACTCATATCAAAGCGTTGCCAGAGGTCACGAGTGTACTTGCCCCGATGCAAGAAGGTACCTCCCGAGTCCGCTTGATCTCAAAGCCAAGGAAGAAACTCAACTCGCCCATCATACTCATCTCAAACTCGAGCTCATGACATCTGAGAACCGAGAAACAAGAGTATGAGAAGAGCCACCAAAGATGATATCATCCACATAAACCGACGAGTAGAATATCATTGCCATGCTCGCGAATGAACAAGGTCTTGTCCACCTTACCCATCTCAAATCCATGACTCAACAGATAAGACTTAAGCCTCTCATACCAAGCTCTAGGGGCTGCTTAAGTCCATACAAGGCTTTGGAAAGCTTGTAGACATGGTTTGGATATTTGGGGTTCTCAAACTGGAGGTCGTCTAACATAGACTTCTTCCTCAATAAACCCATTGAGGAAGGCACTCTTGACATCCATCTGTAAAGCTTGAAACCTTTAGAAGCCGCGAAAGCAAGCAGATTCTAATGGCCTCAAGTCTAACAACAGGGCAAAGGTCTCTCAAAATCTAGACCTCAACCCGGGAGAACCCCGAGCTACCAGCCTAGCCTTGTTTCAATGACTACCCCATCCTCACTCTGCTTGTTTTTGAACACCCACTTAGTCCCAATAACATTGTGACCTCGAGGGGGCTCAACAAGCGACCAGACCTTGTTTCTCTCAAAGTTCTCCAACTCCTCATGCATGGCATTGACCCAAGACTCGTCAGAAAGAGCATGATCAACATCTTTGGGCTCGAAAGAGGCAACGAAAGTAGAATGGAGACAGAAAAGAGAAGTGCCAGATTTTGAGCGTGTGACACGCTCAAAAAGATCTCCAATTATCTGCTCTGAAGGATGATGTTCTCGGACTCTACGAGGAGGTCCTTGATGAGAAGAAGGAGAAGTGGCCTCTACCTCATGAGCTGACGAGGTAGGAACAGAGCCACTAGCTCCAGAAGAAGCGGAAGGCATGGGCTGATCTCCTTGAGGTGCGGTGGAAGAGGCAGGCACCTCAGGGGGAGGAGGAACTGGATCAAGTAGACAACCCTCATCTCCATCCTCCTGATCATTCACAAATATGGTCTCGGACTGCTCTAAAGAACCTGAGATATCGGGCCTAGTCCCTGACTAGCCTCATCGAAGGTCACCTCACGTGTTTCTACCAATTTACTAGACTCAGCCTGCACCTATAGGTTCACGAAGAAGTCGAGTAACCTAGAAAAATCCCATCACAAGATCGTGACTCGAACTTATCTAGGTTTCGCACTTCGAATAAAACACTTGCAACCAAACACGCGAAAATGAGATATACTGGCTTTCGCCATATCTCAACTCATAAGAGGTGCGATGCAAGTGTGCCCCGAGAAAACTCGATTTGAAACATGGCACGCGGTGGCTATCGCCTCACCCAAAACTTCCTCTGTAGAGTACTCATCAAGCATCGCTCGCCATCTCGACTAAGGTACGGTTCTTCCTCTCCACAACGCCATTTTGCTAAGGGACGATGGAGAAGAGAACGGTGCTCTACACTGTCTCATCACAGAAACTCTTAAAGTAGGAATTCTTGAACTCCGTGCCATTGTCATTGCGGATCGCTCGTAAGGCACCCGGAAGCTCAACAGAAATCCTACGAAAGAGACCTCGAAAATGTGTAAATGTCTCATCCTTCGAGGCTAAGAAAAACACCCAAGAGTACCTCGAGAAGTCATCGACCACGACAAGAACATACCACTTCCTCCCGCCGATCGCACTCGAGTGGTCCAACTGTGTCCATGTGGAGCAGCTGTCCTCGTGCATCGGTCATAGTCACTGTGACCGGAGGATGAGAAGCGGCAACCATCTTGCCGTGCCGGCAAGGAGCGCAAACAAGATCTTTGACCATCTTGAGTTTCGGCACACCACGAATGAGATCGTGGCCGCTAACTCGAGTCAAATGGTCAAATCCAATATGACCAAGTCTCCTATGCCGAAGGTAAGGTCACGGACTCGAAGCAACTAAACACCTGAGAGGATCACCAGAAGACTCAGCAAAATCAGCACGAAAGATCCTCCCATAACGAGAAATCCCGCAAACCAGACTCCCCGAAGAATCAAGAATTTTGCAATTGTTTTTCTTGAAGCTCACCTCAAACCGCCATCGGAAGTCGAGAAACCAAAGCAAATTGTACCGCAGCTTACTCACTAAGGCAACATCCCTTAAAATGAATGAATCATTAACATGCACTGCATCTTTGCGATGATGCGCCTGCACGGCGCCTCCAAAGGTGATCGTCTCATCACCGGAGCACGGGCTAGGGAAGAGAACCAACGAGTCTCCGGTCATATGACGAGAACAACCGAGTCCACAAGCCAAACCTCTCTCTTCCCAAACCGCGAACTCGAGTCAAACAGTGTAAAGGCTCGATCGATAAATCAAAAGAGATTTTGGCACCCAATACCGAGTCACACGCCGAGCGAGAAAGTAGCCACACACGATCGACTTCTAGCTACCCTACGCTCTCGCCGCCGAAGAGCCGTAAGGTCTACTAGCAGACTGAAGTCGTTATTGGGTCCGATCGCTACGAGGAGTGAGTCGAGCACCAACAACATGCCGATCACGCCGCGGATAGCCATCTCGATGGGGAAACGAGAACTACCCTCGTAACGGCGAAAGTCATAACCAGGAGCAACATGAGGACGAAAAACGTAAAACTCGTAAAAACCAAGTCCTCGATGCTGCCCAAACCCATCAACAAAGCAGTAATCCTAGACCTCGTGGCTGGTCCTAGGTGCACTCGTGGTCCGGGCTGACCACCGAATACGCCTAAGTGCTATCGCGACGGTCTCTACGCGCAATCTTGGCGCGCACCAAGCATCGATCGATCGTGTGTCCATCCTTCCGGCGAAGGTGCAGTGATACTTCACCTTACGAGAGGTAGAAGTGACAGTGGAACCACCTTGCCGCCGAGATCCCCGACATAGCCCGCCGACTTAAATTGGACTTTCTCGGTCCCGGCTCGGCCTCGATCATACCTGGTGCTATGGGTCTGAGCACGGCAGATGGATGCTTCCTCATGTCCTCATAGAAATCATATCCTAGACCCTGATTAAATCTGCAGATCTTAGATTGGTCTAGAATAAGATTGAGCTTCTTCTTGCCTCCAACAAACCTCTCAAGAGTGTTCATAAGATACCGACACTCCAAAGAGAGAGATGCAAGAAGAACAGGGGGAAGAAGAGACAGCAGAAGGTAAGGGAGTAGAAGAAGAACCAATAGCAGAGGAACGAATGGCATGTGCACGCACAGCCGACTCAGAAGGGACAGTCCTACTGCTAGCAATTTGGTTCACGTCGCTAGTCGTCTCTACCTTACCCTTGGGTTTCTCCTCAATCCCAAAGACACACATCACAAGCGGATGGTTGCTTCTCTAGAAGGTCCTTAGTTAGCTTCACACATTTTTCATCCAAAGCAACAAGTTCAAGTTTTAGTTTTTCACAACTATTGCATGGTGAGCTAACTGGGGCCTTAGTTGCATACTTAGCCAACTTGTTGTTATGGTCAATCATTTCTTGGAACTGTTTTGAGACGATTCAAGTTCAGCAGCTTAGTTTAGGACAGTTCAAACAAGAAGCAATTGGCTCAAGTAGTGAAGCTTGCGATTCAAAGAATTTTATGATCTGCCTGCTTTAGGTTCATTTTTAAATTATTGCAGGTTTCACATGACTCGGGCAAATCCGTAGCATAGCATAAGGTCCTCTAGCAAAGAATGTCCTCAACCTCAAATGAGGTGGGAGAAGTAGTCTCATCAAGAGTCGAGGGTAATGACCATCCTACTCATTCTAATTCGGCAAGCGCACTAGCATTCTCCACCTTAATAATATCAAGCTCAGAGGACAAACTATCATGCGAGGTCCTTAATTTCTCCATATCACCCATTAGAGCACAAAGATGTATCACACTCATCACAGAGGGACCGGATGTAAGAGCAATAATCTCTAGTGACAATCTATCTACTTCCTTCTCTAACTCAAGACACCTAGCCCTAGCTCTAGCATGAAAACCACCTAGCTTAAGAAAAGCATGATTGAGCTGGTCGAGGTGGGGTATACCTCGTCGGAGTCGGAGTACAGCTCATTGTCGCTCGATTCGCCCTCGAGGCCATGAAGCACATGCCGAGAAGTCGCCACCGCCATCCTTGAGCTCTTGGTCACCCGTCCCGCCGTCGCCGCTCCATCCTTCCACCTCGCCGAGGTCGAGGTCGCCGAAGGCGGTGAGGACGCGGTGGAAGAGCTTCTTGGCTTTGCCAAAGTTGCGGAACTTCTTCTTGCCTTGTGTAGGAGCTGGAGGCTTCTTGTTGCGTTCTTGTCGGTGTAGTCGTTTTGCCCGAACCACCGTAGTCGTTCTTGCCCTTCTCCGGCTTGGGGTAGTTTGTCCGAATGTGGTTGGGGCCACCACACTCAAGCAAATCACAGGTCCTCCTCTTCTCGTCCCTCCTCCTCTTGTAAGCATGGGAAAACTTCCGAGCTAAGAGGGCTAGCCGCTCATCCTCGAGCTGCTCTAATCGATCATCGCTACGCCACGAGAGCAGCAAGGAGAAACCACACAACAAATCGCAGAAGAACCGTAAGCCAAACGGGATCGGTGACTAGGGCCATCGACTGTGACTTTGACTTTCGAGAGACAATGTCAATCTCGTGAGTCTTGAGACGCGAGTACAGCGCCTCAAGAGTCAAAGTCGAGAGGTCCGTGGTGTCCTTGATGGTAGTCACCTTCATTTCCCAAACACGAAGATCAAGTGCAGCAAGCATCTGTCGAGCGTTATCCGAGTCGGGGTATGTGAGACCGACCGCTCGGAGGTTGCTCAGAATCTTGTGAAAACGCGCAAAGCACTCATCCAGGGACTCTCCAATGAGCATTTCAAACTTGTTGTAATCTCGCTTGAACTGTCTGTTGCATCGCCTTTATTTGGGTGGTGCCTCATGGTAAGCATCGAGGGTCTCCCAAATATCGGCGGATGAAAGATGAGATATGCGATCAAACTCACTACGACTCAAAGCCCCGGATGATGATGTTCCTTGCCTTTGCATTCGCCTCAACATCAGCCATATTCCGGCATTGATGTTCTCATCGGTAGGAACAACAAACCGGACCTTGACCTTGCGCTAGATGGCGTACCCACTGGCCCGGATGTATGTCTCCATTCGCTCTTCCGTATGGGTAATCGATGCCATCGAAATGGGCGGCTTGGTGGAATACTTGTCCGCTGCCATGGCTCACGCATCGTTAAAGATCTATCGAGAAGAGCTAACCGCTCGATACCAATTGTAGGATCGGAAATGGCAACAGAGGGGGTGAATGGTGCCTTTGAAAATCGCCCCAAAGTATTCACAAAACTCTCATCTCTCCACTAGCTATGAAAGCTATGAGATCATGACTCAAACTTATGAAAATCACAAATAGATCGACAAATGAGGTGAAGCAATCTTAAACTACTAACCAAGAAGATTCATGTTCCTAAAAGGAAATCAATCTTTGCCAAACACCGAGAAGCACAGACAAGAACTTCTGAAAACTTCACGCTAGAGACCACTGAATCTGCACCAAATCGCAGCCAAGAACCTCATCAAGAGAGCTGAAATCTGCACAACTGCATGCTGAAAACTATAGCAATTAAGTGCTGAAATCTGCAGTGATTATGTGCTGAAATCTGCAGTGAGAATGTGCTGAAAACTGCAGTGATTAAGTGCTGAAAACAGCAGAAATGAGTGCTGAAAACTACACCCAAAATGCTGCTGAAAACAGACTGAAACTTCTGATTTTTACTGCTGAAAACTGCACAATAGTTAACAGCAAAGCTGCACCCAAATTGCTGATTTTCTGCTGCTGTTTTCAGGGCAAGGTAAACTGAAATTTGTATCAAATAGCTGTCCCAAACTGTGCAGATTGGCAGAGATATAAGAACTGCAAAAGAAACAGCAAATCACCAAAGTTTGGACTGGAAATATGCTGAAAATGACAGCTGAAAACTGAATCAAGAAGGTGGACAATAAAGCCTAAAACTTCAGAAGAAGTCTGGCAGCACTAGCTGAAATTAGATGCGGTTTGATCGCTTGAATAACACACGGCAATGCAACACACAAGAAAAGCCTGAACTGCAGCTCACGGCAGAGAAGATTAGCAATTTGGTTACACACAGCCGAGAAAATGAGCAGCAGGGAAAATGCAGAGAGTTGCTGCTGGCCGAATAAAGAAATGGTCGATCGCAGATCACACGAATCGATCGCACACCGCAGAAATCGAGTAAACAGATGCTCGGTTAGTACTGCAATACCGAAAACAAGAGAACTGAGCATAGCACTGAAGTGAAGCTTCTAGCCGAGTGCAGTTTGCATACCAGCAAAGCAGAATCGAAAAGAACTAGCTGACGCCTGAAACTACCAACAGAAATTACAGCAATTAACACAAGAACTGAGAGATTGACAAGAAATTGCTGGAGGATTTTGAGCCAAAAGAGCTGAACTATAATCTAAATAATCTCATGTCCTCAGGGAACAACTGATTTCAGCAATAGATCAAGGATTTAAAGATATGGCTGGCGAAAATGAGCAGAGAAGAGAGTGATTTCCAAATTACTCATAACTTCCAAATCCTTTGCCCAAGAACTTGTGCAAAACAACTAGTGATGTTCTCACAACAGTAATGGATTAATTTTAGGGCATCTTTTACAAGCAAACCAAGAGAATCCATTATCCCCTAACATAAACCCTAAAAAGGGGAAACAGAGCAAATCACAAAGGCTCAGAACCAGACTTCCTCAAATGAATTCATTGCAAATAGATGACTGATTACATTGAGGAGTCCCGATACACATGGACATTGAAACAAGAAAATTGATTACATGGATTCTCAATCCATTCTCTCCTCTCCTAACACAAGAACACACGCACTAGCTCAAACACACACCCTAAGCACACGCACCACCGGGCGCCACTAGCACATGCTCACTAGAGCCGAGAAGAAGAGACTCACCCACTGGAGTACTAGCTCAAGCACTACATGCATCGACCACCGGAGCTCCTTCTTGTTTCTCTCGACGCCCACACCACAGGAGACAAAAGGAGAACACTACTTGCTTCCCTTCTCCAAATTGCAAATCAAGAAGTGGCAGCTCCTTCCACTCACAAGCCTCACACCCATATGAGGCAAAGGTCACACTCAGGACAAAATGGAGGGAAACCTCAATTCCACTCCTCTCATTTGCTTGAGCCAAATTACCAAAATACCCTCAAGCATTTTTCCGTAAACTTCCGCATCCAATACCTTGACCGTTCGACCTCGGCTCCTCCACGAGCCTAGTCCCGACCGCTTGTCATCGCCGTCGTGTTAATCACGGGTAGCTCCGTTCCTCGCCTCCCGGCTTGCAACCACTTCAGTAGCCTCGATCATCTTCGGCATCTTTGACCGTCTGGACCTCGACACCTCCTGTGCCTAGTCCCGGTCCACCTCGCCTAACCATGACCTAGCTCAAGTCCTGCAGATCACACAGGACAAGCAAACCATCACATAGCACCGCACGAAATTGTATATTTCACATTAGCACAAATAGAGGTACTCAACCCTAGAATACCCAAAACAAACTCTAACTCACTAAACCAACTGTCAATATCTCATCACAAACACGGGGATACCTCCACATGGTCTCTCAACATGCCTCATGCAATCTATCCATTGACCTTGATCATCAAAACTCATTTTGTGGCTCAAAACCACAAAGATTAAAATCTGGCCAAAGCCTCAAGCTCCAGTGGTCTGACCGGACCTCATCACTGGTTAGACTACTACCATTGTCCGGTTGGATCAGAAAAGAAAACCGGTTTGCCAGTCAATCTGAAAATCGTCCAAAAAATCTAATAAATTTGCATTTCAAATTTTTGATCTTCCTAAATTGCAATGATTCATCACAATGTAATTTAGGACCCTCTCACATGGTCCTTCACACTCTATCCATACTTCAATGCTGACATTCAACAATTGTCATATGCTATTCAATAGGCATATGTACTGTCTAAAGTCACTAATTATTTCATAGATTTGGTGCCTTCTTGATCTGTGTGTATGATGAGTTTAGACATCTTGCGAAACAGAGGAAGCATCTTACTAGACCAGTTTTGAAGGTATTTTCAGAAGACACAATATACAAAGGAAAGGACCATGTATAAACAAGATAGAAAAATGGACCATGAAAGCAGTCTGTACGAAAGTTGAACTTTGAATAATATTTTTGTAGAAGAAAAAAAAAACAAAGATCGAAACATAGAAATGGAACTTACAAGCCTTAATTTCCCATAACGCTAGCCTATTAAATTGAAAAACACTGAGCTTTAGGCCGCGCTCAGCGAACGCGCTCAGCTTCGCTGCGAGCGTTGGCTTCTAGTGATTGCGTTAGCTTCCAAAACACTGTAGTATTTTTATCTCTTTGTGTTTTTTTTAGTTGTGGTTTTTTCCCTATTCCTTTACATTATCCGTGATAAGTTAACATGTCGCTTTTATTTTTACAACTTTTTAAATTTAGTTATGCCCAATAAACCAACCTAGCTATAGTAATAAATCAGCCAGCTACAGTAAAATTTCAACCAGAAAGTATATGCCATCGCTATTCAGAACGCCCTCTTAAGCAATTGTTTGCTGAGTCTACAGTGCAATGTGCAGTGTAGTACAAACAGTAGAGGGGAAACACTGACTTGCACAACAATACTTTGGCAAAACAGACATCATCTGCCAAACAGATCTCCCCGGTGAGTCTTCTTTTCAGCTTTTAAAAATTATTTTTCAACTTATCTATAATACTTAACTTTTAAATAAAGTATCTTTTCAACGCAGGATCTACAAGTATTATAGTGACTTTATTTATATTAACCAAAACTGCATGTAAATTTCTATTACTATGATTATTTTATTATCTTATAAACAGCTCATAAACCATAAGTCACAGTTAAAAACTAAAAACCGAAAAAGAAAAAAAAAACAGACCTTACAGATTCTGCAACTTGTCCGATCCTCTCTGAGAGGAAAACGGATTCTTAGAAATGGTCACCTGACACACGTCTGCATGACTTGGTAGCAAATTCTCTGCCAAATCTGCTATGTACCCAAGGCCATCGCCCAGCAGCGACAAGCCCCCTATATTTGCTTCTCAGGACCTTGAATCAGGATTGGGGATTTGGATGGGTTTTCAGCACCCCTCCGACGATCTCTACGCCGAAGAATGGCGCATTTAGCTTCCCTGCGATCGCTTTGCCTGCCGCTACTAGCCTCGGGCTCTCCACGTCCGTGCCAGCAAATTCATGCGCCTTAAAGAAGAACCGATAATCCGGTTGGGGCAAAACCTTCAGATTGATTAGATCAACTGTTCCGATGCTCACAGCATGCATATTATGGTGGAAATGTGAATAATATTTTAATTCTAAATTTTACTAAAAAATAGATATAATAAAAAACTAATATGCAATAAACGAAATTAACAGCATGCAACTCATTATATTTATGAAAATACACGAAAATAACATTATAACAGGGTCAATTGATTGCACAAATGACTTATAGTGGGGTTGATGGAGAAAAAGTAAGCAGCACAGAAACGAGCAATCGTGGAAGTAGTTAACATCGAGGAAGAAGCCAAGCGATCACGTAGTTAGTGCTGCTCAGAAACTTTATTGCCACTCCGTACAGGTTTTCTCTACGGCAATGGTTCAGAAATCCTGTTCTCCTCCCTTCCTAGTGCATGCCGAGGACAAAGGTCGATGTGGTTAAGCAGCTCGATACTACACCACAACTCTCTAGAGAGGAGGTGGAAGAATAGAGGTGGAATTTTGTGTTTTCTCCTAGACGTCTCTAGGTCATTTTACAGGCACTGTAATTACTCACTAGTAACTACCATGATTAAACATAAGTAAAACGATTGTAACCTTCTCGTCAAACTACTTAATGATATTTATATAATGTTTAACCACATAATGATATTTATGCAGTGTTTGTCAGCTCTTGGATAGTTCGCAAAAGGAAAGATAGACAGTTCGCAACAAGCATATTATGTTGGAAATGTGAATAATATTTTAATTCTAAATTTTACTAAAAATAGATATAATAAAAAACTAATATGCAATAAACGATATTAACAGCATGCAACTCATTATATTTCTGACAATACATGAGAATAATATTATAACAGGGTCAATCGATTGCACAAACGACTTATAGTGGGGTTGATGGAGAAAAAGTAAGCAGCATAGAAACGAGCAATCGTGGAAGTAGTTAACGTCGAGGAAGAAGCCAAGCGATCATGTAGTTAGCGCTACTTAGAAACTTTATTGCCACTCCGTGTAGGTTTTCTCTACGACAATGGTTCAGAAATCCTGTTCTCATCCCTTCCTGGTGCATGCCGAGAACAAAGGTCGGCGTGGTTGAGCAGCTCGATACTACACCACCCGTTAAGTAGACATGGCATCTAGCCCTATCTAATCCTAATGGATATTCTCTCCACCCAAATTTACAAAGTGTATTTCCTATTGACACATAGACCAAGGAGAGAGTGAAAATGGCTAAATTACTCCTAGTTATTGTCTTTAAGCAATATATTCAATGTATGCATGCAGAAAATAGCAAATAAAGCTACATAGTTATTAGGGGTATATGCATGCAGTTAGCAAATAAAGCTACATAGTTATTAGGGGTATAAAGTGAACATCACACAAATTTTGCATGGAACATGAAATATACCTTATATTTATGTGCATGGTCATTCAAAAAATATACCCAATAAATTTGGATGGAGGGAGTACTATTCACTTAGCACAAATAGAGAAACTCATCTTCCGCTAAGTCCTTAGTCTTTGATCCACTTGATCATCTCATCTCATCCTTAACCTAAACCGTCTTCCCATGTTGTAAGATCGAGGAGGCCGACTAGAGAGGAGTGATAGGCGGTCTTAAAAATTCTCTTCTAATTAATATTAATTTCTATTTGCCTAAACCAAGTATATAATGCAAAAGTTTAACTCAAAATAGTTTAGCATAAATAACACCTAAATCAATAATATTCACCTAAGTGCACCAATAACCTAGATCTAGATTTGCAATCTTAGAATAACAATCAATCAGTTTAATTTTATGAATGTAAATAGCTTGAATGTAAGTTGAGTACAAGAAAATAAATGACAAATGACACGGTTGCTTGATAGGACTTCACTTGACTTGATAATCAACACATGATCTTCTCTTGGACATGCATCTTCTTCTTGAGCTCCATCAACACATAATGGATCTTGTCTTCATTCGATAATCAACTCATGATCATCTTCTCTTCTTGATGGCCTTCAACACAAGAAGTCATCTTCTATCATCTTGACTTGATGATGTTCAACACATGAAGTCATCCCAAGTCATTCTCACTTATGGAACCCAACCTATTTATCCAACTCATAAAAAAATATTAGTCTACAAATCAATTGTCATTAATTACCAAAACTTCACCATTAACATATAATGGGGGACTAGATTCCACAATCTTTCCTTTTTGATAATTCACGATAATCTCAACAAATTATAAGATATGAATTGATTTACGAGTATACACTATGTATACAATAATTGTGTACACTAGAATAAACTTTCTTAAGTAATTAACTTATTTGAATATATGTGTTTATCTTTGAGATTAATTGCTAGCAAAACTTACTCATCCGGTTATCATTAATCATCCAACCATTAACACATAATAGAGAAACTAGATAACAATCCGATTATTAATATATATGAACTACATTAGCTATATATACTCAAAGGATACGTTTTAAAGTAAAGATCCTTAATATATGAAAAGAGAAATATGGATCAATACTAATGAAAGCACAAATCATATATTGAACTCCCCTAAATGTGTGCATACAAGAATGTATTGTAGAAAATATATGCACATATTCATCTTTAGACTCTTGGTGGAGTTTTATCTATATTTTAGATTCGACGAATACACTAAGATGTAGGAATGTGATGTAGAATGCATATCTCTATGATTTTCACCTCTTCATCCAAATAAGACTAAGCCATATTATAATTATTCAAACATGTTAGTCTCACAATTGTGTTTGTCATTTATTACATCAAAATGAGACTAGGCAATATCATAACTAATAAGTATACTAGTTTTACAATTATATTTGTTATTATCACCAAAACCAACTTAATGGAGGTTGAGCTTACACAAGTACTACTCAAGTGCCACGGTTAGGATCTAAAGTAGTTTTTGGTATTTTTGTTAACTTACTAAAATACCATTTCTAGTGCTGGTCTTCATATTCTCTTACAAGTAATCTCATGCTTGCCATATGTATATGCACTACTGGCTTACCACACATCGACAAGTCTTTTTTGTTCTGATTCTACCAAACCACGTCTCACTTGGACCTACCAAACCACATGATGTAACCCATCATTCGAACTTTCCTTTAATATTTTTCACATTCCTTGTATCATACTTAAGCTCTACCATCTTACTTAGGGCCTGTTTGTTTCAGCTGCAGATTCTGAGAAGCAGCTGGTTTGAGTATCTAGTCGAGATTCGAGTAGTGGTGGTCCGAGTAGCAAACTGTCCGAGTAGCTAGGCTGTTTGGCATCTTGGATTCTAGTCAAAACTGTATCCCGATAGATGTATTGTCTGAAATACCCTTGGGTGAGTTGATGTCCTGATTATGTATTGATAGAAGAGATATCCATGCTGTAAATTTGTTGTACTTAGTTCAAACATTGAAAAACTAATATTTAAATTTCATGACAATAAATTTGACTCCAAATCATAATTTTAAATATTAATATGGATAACTACCATATCTCCATACAAAAGGAACGTATAAAATGTTAAGAGTTTGATTTGCCGACCAATTCAGTATACAGGTTGAGCTGTTACGAAAAGATGGGCAATTCAACTTAGACTTCAACAAACAAATCACAGTACAAAGTTAGTTTCTCAATTTCACCACTTCATTGCTTTGAAATCCGTGCTCAGTTTCGGGGAGTATTGATTCAGTTTTGAAAATGCTATTTCAGCAAGCTTAAAAGTTAAAATCATGCATGCATCTGCAATCATGTAAAAATGAATGGTTTCTTTACATTTTACTTGTGCTATGTTGCATGGTACATCATTACTTTATTCATTTAGGTAAAATAGAAGAGAACAATTTTTGGACACTTGGATACAAAGCATGAATTATCTAGTTCCCGATCCTTTCCACCTCAGATATTTTCCGAGTCTCGTACATACAGATTCGCACAAACTTCGCCAATAAAATACAGATGGACTATATTTCTCACTTGTGAGCAACATTGATCCCCATGTACCTCTTCATATTGTCAAACAAGTGAAGAAAACGATACATTTCAACACAGAAAAGAGAAATTACAAAATATTGAGCTCAATATTAAGAATAACTGGGATCCTTTTCTACGGCAGAATACAACACCACACGAAGAGTAGCCAAAGATGTCCGTAGTGAAAGGGCAACCTCAATAGTTTCTCAACCTTGCACGGATGTAATCATAATATCGTTATCCCGCTAAGCTCTCCTCTGCGAAAGGTGGTTAGTGCCTCATAGAATAAATGTTTCCATCAAATTTTGTAATGACTGCTCGACTTCTGGTCTCTAATCTTTCTTCTCTCTTCTTCTTTTTCTGCCAACGGAGTTCAAATTAGGTGTGTTCAACTCATTAATATAAACAGTCTTAACATGGTGAAAATTGTGTAAGAAGGCAATAGAAACAAAGCAATTGTCAGTCCTTGCCAAAGAGGAGGTAAACTTCAAGTATGATATTATCAATATCAAGCATTTAGTCAGAAAGCAAAAATATGAACTCTCACATGCCTTTATCAGAATATCATTGTTTGAACACGTTCAGATTTGAATAGTAACATGCAACAATTAGAGAAGTCAAAAACACAGACATCCTAACAGTTGAGTAATAGCCATCCTAACAGTTGAGTTGTGCTAACAATTTAATTCACAAGATGGGAACATGCAACAATTAGAGAAGTCAGTAAGTACAATACAAAAGCATACACCTAAAAGATTATCCATCCCACATAATGATATCATTATCCTCCCCTGAACGAAGTACGATAATTTGATATCACAGACACGATTGAGCACAATAGCAGAAGAGGGGGATCTGGGGAAGCAGATTATCCCCTGAACGAAGCACAATAGCACAATAGGGGGATCTGGGGCGCCGGGGAGGGGGAGGGGCGCTGGTGGGGCGGCGACGGCGAGTGGGGAGGTGGAGGAGGCTTGGGGGAGGAGAGGTACGAGGGCGGCGGCGGCGGATCTGAAGAGGGGCGCGAATGGGGCTGGGGAGCGGTCGGCGGACGGGGAGGAGGCGACGGGAGGGGCGCCGGGAGGGGAGGGGTGCTAGTGGGGCGACGACGGCGAGTGGGGAGGCGGAGGAGGCCTGGGGGAGGAGAGGTACGAGGGCGGCGGCGGATCTGAAGAGGGGCGCGAATGGGCCGGGAGCGGTCGGCGAACGGGAGGAGGCGACGGGAGGGGGCGCCGGGAGGAGAGGCGGTGACGGCGAGTGGGGAGGCGGAGGAGGCCTGGGGGAGGAGACAGGGGTGGGGCGACGAGGGGGGATCGCGCGGGGCGACGGGGCCTCTGAGGAAGGGGGGCGACGAGGGGCGTCGGGAGGGGGTTTTGACTAGTGGCATTTGCGGGTAATTAGTATAAAATCTAAGTGGCATTATCCCCAAGAATCTGGAGAAGCTGGTGGGGCGCAGCTTCTAGCTACTAGTTCATTTTTTGGATTCTGTAGCTTCTAGCTACTCAAAATCTGGATGAAAATCTGGACTGTTTGGGGGAGCTGCAGATTCTGGAAGTAGCTGTAGCTGCCAGAAGCTAAAACAAACAGGCCCTTAGTATCATTGATTGTTTTGAATCTCGGCTACTTCATGAACGTATCCCCAATTCTCGTCGTTGATCATGGTTGACTCCAAGCGATCCTGCACAACTAAAAACTAAGAAATCGTTTCGGGTACAAATTCTTACAAGTTGACCAACGTTAATAAAAACATATTTCATGCAATATATATGCACTAACCTAGGTCAATCCAAATCAATTCAAGACCTAATTTTCTAAAATCATCTACTTTGGCTTAAACAACACAAGTTGGCCGATCAGACCGCCATCTCAGCAAGCTATCTAGAACATCATAACAAAACTCTGAACTTTCTCACGCGGTCGTTCAGGTTAGCACCTTGTTATCATCCATGAGCTCGATTGATCCATTCCCTGATACATTAAGCAAGTTACGACCCTGGTACATGCAGTCGATGAGATCCGAAGGCCACTCCAGGGTGCCATGGTAGGCGATCTGCCTCCACTTGGCCTCCTCTGCCACACTTTCAATCCTGTTTAGCATAGAGCGCGCCCTTCCTAGCTTGGCTTCAGTGCTTGGTGGGCCTGCAGTATGGTCAATTACAAGGGAGATAGCTCTTCTAATGATGTCACCGATGATCGCGGAGATGACAAACTCAGCCATGGTGAAACGAAGATCCATCTTGTGTAGGATAATTTCTGCTGGAAATTCTTAGTTATAGCCTTATAGGAACTCCCTTTCAACAATTTTGACGAGGCGAAGTGTTGATTCAAATCAGAGGCCAAGTCAAAGAACAAGTCAGTGAAAAGGGAAGTGATGGGAGAGATTGAGAGAATTGTGTCGTACTCTACAAGTATCAGGATGCAGCCTGAATCATGCTGAAGACCCAAGACTTTTGATTGGTAAATTGGCAATGGACGAGGATGTAGTGGAAAAATCCAGATATGCCAGGAATCTTCCTTTTGATAAAGATGGCTTTGGACAAAAGAATATTGTTGAAACTCAGACCTGGCTCAAACTGCCTTAGTTTTTCTTGTTACGACAACAATCTTGTTTTAAAATTTTCTAGCATTTATTTAATTTTTTGTAGGATTAAATTAATTAGCCTTTTGTACGAGATTTGGGCCCTTGACACCAGACAGGATGTTTTGCAACAATTGTTGAGGCAAGGTCACAAGTTAACTAGTGATGTTTATTCAAAATTTTTGGTATCACAAAGGCCTTACGCAATGAGTGTTTTAAAGAAGTATAGGATGTTTTGTTTTGATATTTATTTTAACAAAATGGCATAACTGCACAATAACAATAAAGAACAGTTCAAAGAAAAGCTACCAATTACCTCAAAATTCTCTTAAAACATAGTCGATGCTTCAAAAGTCCTGTTAGTTCAATTGCCTCAACAATTAATGCTGCTTCAGAACCGCTATAGAGTAGCCGTACTTTTCATAACTTTTGGGCTATGGCTGTGGCTTTTGTCTTATAGATTTGAATTCTGGCTGTTCACGAAAGACAATACGCAGAGAGAAATAGTCGCATATCATTTTGGTCGGTATAACTGAATTTGGTATAATACTTACTACAATTAACTTGTAGAGCTCGCTTTGAAAAGATACACTATTTAAAAACTAGTTACTATAGCAGAAGTGAAAAACCTTCTTTTTAGTAAAGTGGAAAATAAAACGACTATAACTCCTCTCTCAAACTTCAGATAAAACACAGGGCACGTGGGAACGCCCTCCCCTGCCGCTTCTTTAGTCGTCTACAGGATCACCTCCGAGAAGCCTCTCCGTTGAGGCGGAAAAATGTTGCCCCGAGAGGAGAGTGCCTTAATCACTTGGGGTTCAGTGATACCTGAGATCGACAAAATGCCTTGATATTAAAACCTCCTCCGTTGTGTGCTATTCCTCCAGAATCAGTGTGGTGTCCATCAAAATCAATAGTAACAAGATGCACAATATGTCAGGAGACGACACACCACAGAATATGGAAACGACAATTCGGGATCTTTACCACAAAAATGCCACACAAACTAAAAGCCAGTGCACACAACTTTTACAGTGGAACTGAAGCTTGTTGCTCATCTTTTACTGCATCTAAAACACCTTAGCATTACGCAAGAGAATTCCTACTGCCTAGAGCTGAAGGTGAAACCTAAAGGAACTGTGATCAGATATTGCTCCATCTGTTATGCAGTGAGCTGTGTAGTACAAACAATAGAGTGGGAACACCGACGTGCACAGCAATATGTCCGAAATGTGGAGCTTATTGGCAACTGTCATGTTAATTTCATCATCAAGAGAACTTTCCCTTGAAATATCTTGCAAATTGCGGAGTGCTCTCCTAGGATAACCAGATGCAATTGTGATAGTGCACATCTTCAAAGGACATGGAATGAATCTCTCAGCCACATCAGAGATGTACCCTAGGCTGTCGTCGAGCAGCAAAAGCTCCCCTATGTCACTTCTCAGGACCTTACACCAGAATCGGGGATTGGGATGAGCCCTCAGCAATGGCCCAACGATCTTTGCACCGAAGAATGATCCCTTTAGTTTCATTGCAATGGCTTTACCTATTGCCAGCAGTCTTGGGTTCTCCTCAACATCTGTGCCAGGGAACGCATGCGCCTTGAAGAAGAACCAGTATTGTGTATGTGGCAACAACCACAATTTAATTGGCTCGACTGTACCAATTCTGACGACATCTTTATCTTTACTTGTAACTATAATCTTGCTCCCTTGTTTGACGCATCCGAGGTGTTGCAAGAGCTCTTCTAGCTTCTGTTTTTCATGCATATCAACATTTTCAAATACTACTAGGAACCTTTCTTGGCGCAGTTTACACTTTAGCACTTGCATCGGCTCATTGAAATTCCCCATATCATCAAAGATAAATTTGGAACGTAGAACAACTCTTGCTTCACCATTAGCCATAGGATACATAGAGAAGAAATCAACCAGCATGATTAGAGAGAAGTGGTTGCGCACCCTGTTATCATTGCAAACATGTTGCACCAGAGTAGTTTTTCCGACTCCAGTATGTCCAATAATCGGAAGAATGCCCAAATTTGCATCATCTTGCAGGAGGAAATTGATTATTTTCTCCCTTTCGACATGTCGTCCGAACATCTGGCTGTCGACGTAAATATTTGTAGTGATAGGCCGATGGACAGATGGGCAGCTCTGCATCAGCATGATGAACTCCCTAATATCACCTGATATGCTCTTCAGATTTTCCAGAACACTATCAAGCTTGTTTACGCCATCATCATGGAACAAGTTCTTGACAGTGCTTGCAGCAAAACGCAAGCGCTTAGCGGGACTAGACAAAGACAACACGAAGCGATTCGGCATGATCTCCTTATTTTCTTCGTGCTCTTCTTCGAGGGCAAGAGATTCGCTCCTGAAAGCATCAAGCAAGTAGCGACCTTGGTACATACCATCGATGAGCTCCGACAGCCACTCCAGGAGGCCGTGGTTCGTGATTTGCCTCCCCTTAGCCTCCTCCACTACGCTCTGGATCTTGATGAGCTCATGGCTCATAGTTCGCAGCTTGTTTTCAATGATCTGCTGGTCTCTGAAACGGCCAGCGAGGAAGGAGATCGCTCTGCTAACCATGTCTCCGATGACAGCGGAGACGACTGCATCCATCATAGCAAAGTTTTGTGGTGCAAAATCTAGAATACTTTCTTCTGAACTAAATCGCAAGCTGTGAACTATGTGCTAGACGGTAGCTATTTTGATGTAAGGCGCTGATTGATTGGTTCCGCTGGTCAAGCTCGAGGGCAGGTGAGTGATAAAGGAGGCACAACAAGATGGAAGGAAAGTGACACCAAAAACTTATTGCTGCCCTGTTTTTATTGTACTGTGCAGAATTAGTCTTTGCCACTGGGCATCCGGATTTAATAATCCGAATCTCCTGTGTATATGTAACATCCTAATTTTTAGGGTCTTTTTGAAGTTTTTAAAATAAAATTAACCACTTAGAATTTTTTTGAATTAATTAAAACTTAATATGAATTCTTAGAAAGTAAAAAATATTTAAAATGAATAAAATAAACCTTAATTAATTTAAAATCTATTTTATTTCAGTTCCTTGTGTAGCAAGAAATTTTTCTATATTTTCTTGGATTTTTAGAGTTTATTTGCTATTTTTTGGGAACTCAATTGAATTTATTTCCTTTTATAAAATCAGAAAACCCTAGAAATTCCTAAATCTTCTCTGGGTCTAATTCCTTGCTTTGGCCCATTCTCTTTCCTGCGCTAGCCAAGTCCACCTCACGCGTGCCTCGGCTCAACCAGCCCGCACTATCACCACACGTCGCACCCGAAGCCATCCCACCTCACCTCTCTCGCCGCCATGTGGGACCCTTTGTTAGCCATCTCGTTCCTGAGCCAGACTCTCTTCCTGTTTCCGTTCCAAGCTCGCGTCGTAGCTGCCATGAATTCCTTCTTCACGTTGCTATCTCGCACATGGACTTCCCTCATCCGACTATAAAAGCACACCCCCCGAGTACCCTAGAGCTCACCCTGAGCCGCCTCAACCTTTTCCACATGTCGTGCCACCGATTTCATTGCCTAGCGCCGTGACTGTGTCGCCACCATTGCCAACTTTGGAAAACAATTCCCATCGCATTGCTTCGCCTCTGACCTCACCATCTTCACCCCAAGGTTCACCTTGATTCCTTATTTCTTCTCCATGCTTCGCCGAGGCTAGTGCATCCTCACCGCTCAGAGTTTGTCGTGCGCCCGTGTTTCTCTCAACCCAAAACTCGCCGCTAGTCACCTCTATTGACCTTAGGGATCCGTGCCAAGCTCAAAAGCAACGCGATGCTTCCAGAAACACAGTAAGCACCCCGCCGACTTAACCCAAGCCTTCTTTCCTCGGAACCCTTGCCACCCAAGCATCACCGTCATCCTCCTTGTTGCAGACCATCGTGCCATCACTCTCCACTAAATCCAAACTTTAAGATTATTTCTCCATCGTGTGCAGAAGCTCTTTGTGTCATTGCTCTGCCACCAGATGTCACCTTTCACCGTTGTTGGAGATGAACGATGTCGGCCATCTATCTAGTCTAGTCAGCTACCTAGATGCCTTACCACATCGTCGCACAGAGCGTATGTGGAAGCCACGCTTGTGCCATATCAGCACCCTTTGCCAACTCACATCATTACGATGCATTGCCACATCAGCAACCAAGTCAGCAATCGTGTGTCATCCCGATCTTTGCCATGTCAGCCCTAGCCATCATCTCAGTGCATTGTTTTGTGGGCCAAGTCCATGTAGACTGAGCCAACCCATGAACCTAGTCCACATACCATGACCCCACATGTTAGTGACCAAACCTATTTCCTTTAGAAAAAAATTTAGACAAAATCCAAAAACCCTTACTGGTGTCATAAATCTAATTTTCTTAGAAAACTAAATCTAGAAAATCCAGAAAAAGCCATAATAGTGTTTCTTTTTCTTAGATTTAAATTTTTCAAGAGGCCGTTCTCTTCCATCCTAACTCCTATTGACCTGATTTTTTTCCTAAATTCATCTAAAATTGAGCTCTATCTTTTAGTTCTAGTCTTATATTTTTGGATTTTATTTGGATTTGTTTGTGTTTCGTTCACTTTCTCTCTCATTAGATAATATCTTCGAAGGAGCAAAAGCAAGACTTGAAGATCAAGAACTAGTAATTGAGTAAGGCTAAGTCAAGTTATGACATTTGATCATGTTGAATCCAGTATTTCAAATCTACTTATTATTATTTTATTTTAAATAATCAACCATTTATAATTTACTAAAAACCCTTTTACTTGGTAGTTATCAACCAGTTTTGATTAGTTCTCTCTTTGATAATTTGATTGACATGATTCCATTGCCACCCTAGGATGGTTAATTATCTAGTAATGCAATGTTAGTATCCACTTGAGCTATAAATTTAGTATGCTTAGCCATACTTATTGTTACGTTAGGCTCATCATCACATGTTGATCAAATAATTACTTTGACTTAACAAGATACTAAATCATGGTTGTAGCCATAATTATGAAATTTGTGTACCATGACATAGGTGGTGTTATTGGTCTTGGTTAAACCCAAAATGATTTTCACTTGGACAAGTAATCGTGCAATAAAGTAGGTGCTAATAGCACATTGAGATGTAGAGCTTTGCCTGGGTAAGGTTTAAGGACATAATTTTGTATGCCATTGATCTAAACCTTATCATATAACCATAAGTCTAGTATGGGATGGACCTATCTAATTAATTTGTGATGTATCAACTTTGGTCTCGCCATTGAGATGTTTTGTGTCGCAAGAGGGGGGTTTTTCACCAATTAGGTTGTCAACCCACTCGGCAGTAAAACCTTAGTGGGTGAGATCAGTTTAGGATTGAGCATTATAAAGACCTTGTGATAATCACTTTGTCGCACACCCAAGGAAGTGTGTATTGGCCGACATGATAAATTGATTATCTCCTGTACGTAAAGTTGTGCAACATCTGTAGAGTGTCAAACTATTCAAATAGTCGAGTCCCCAGTTATGGGTAATTCTCAGTGATTTCACATGAGCGTAGAATTTCATAAAACTTGGGTTTGGTTGCTTTGGGAAGTGAATGGGTAGTTAACTTGTGGTTTACTCAATTCCTTTAGATTATTTAATTGGTAATCAATTTCAAAAAGTGAATTTCAATCTATTTATTGTATTTACTCTAAATTGTTGCTTTCTGCAAATTAACCACTCATCCATCACTTGATAAGCGTTGCACAATTATAAATGCATCTTAATACAAATGACTTGCTAAGTACTAGCTATATCTTTTGTTTCTCAGTTGCCGAAGGTGAATCATATTAGACCAAGGTATTTGAGGAGAAGTTCTTTGACAATTTCATGGATTAAGATTTTGCTTCCCAGTCAATTTCCTATGGGTATGTTGAATGGCCACTTCGCTTATCGTTATTTTCCGCTGCTAGTTCTTGCTAGGCATTTCTAGCTATAATTTGTAAGCTTAACCATAAGGTCACTACACTAATAATTAATAATATTTGTGTCTTTCATAGTTAACCGTAAACATGGTCGGTATTCATCTATGTCTTCGCTGTGTGCACTAATGTGATTCTGGACTGGTGCAGAATACACATCAAAGTCTGAATTTATATATTCGGATCTCAACAGAGATGGTATAAGAACTATATCGACTATAGGATGAAGCCTAGTCAGAATGGAAAAGCCTTAAAAACTATAAAACTCACATAAACTAATAAAAATATTAAGCTTCATTGCTTCTTTCTCTTCTCTCTTAGTATCTTGATCTTGCCCCTATCTTAATTGTCAAGCTGTTGCTGACCACTTCATGTCTTCAAATTTTGTAGATGCATTGGGTTACACTCGCTGCCCTTAGTTGCACGGTTTCACTACCACTAGGAATGGTAGAGAGGTCCAAAGAGTCAGAATCACCATCTTCGCCGAGACTAGACAGGACAGTCTCCTACACCGCATTACAGTGGACCGAGAAACTTTCAAGATGGGATGTCAAGAAGCTGCTCGAGCAGCTCTCTATTAGACCATGTGGATGGTCGTGAATAAAGAGATGATGAATAATTGACATTTGGATTGCTTTGGATTTTGCATTTGTGAAAGTTTTGGTCGATTGCAGTCGAAGGTTTTAAGATCAAGTGCTTTTGTCTTCTCTGAGTGGTTTTTATTCTGCTGCGACTGGCTTTGGGTCCAAGTGGTCTTTGACTGTGTCGAGTAGTTTTGGACCAGTCCGATCGGATAAGTAGACAACAGTCAAGTAGATATGGACATCAGACGGCGTTTCGCTTCAAGGATGTTCATACCAGTTCGATCAGGTAAGTGGCATTAGACATTAGTCAAGTAGCGACGGACATTAGACGACGCTCTGCTTCAAGGATGTTCGGACCAGTCCGATCGGCTAAGTGACTTAGGACGGATTTTAAGTAACATCAAAGCATCAAGGGCTTTCAAGTGGCATCAGAGGATCCAATGACTTTGACCACGTCTGTAACATCCCAAATTTGCAAGATTATTTTATTTGCGATTTAATGAAAATATTTTCTCGATCTTATGGGTATTTCAAAATTTCGTCTATTTGAGCTCTTGATTTGGAGTTTCAGGCGGCAAAATTTATTTAATAAAGAGCAAAACTTCAAAAGTGAGAAACAAGATGTAAAAATTTAAAATCCAAACTCTCCAAACTTTTGGTAAATCCTAAGTTCAATTTTATCAGATGCGAAATATTTAAATCAAATTAAGAATCAATTAATTCATTGGCACTTAATCTTTTCAGCAAGAAAATTTATCTGTGAAAATCCAAAATTTAGAAAATCTTTCTCAGGCCTTGACCCATCCTCTTTCTTCCGGCCCTAGGCCCATCCGGCCTCCCCTTATCCCCTTGCCTCCTCCCTATTTTTTTCCTGTGCTAGCGCCGCCGCCAGGCCTCCCATTTCCCCTCTTCCTTCTCCGCCAGGCTCCCTCACCGGCACTTCCTCCTCCGCCTCTTTCCTCTACTGGCTCCCAGCGCCGACCTAAGCCATGTGCACCGTAGGCGTCCCCTTTCCCCTCCTCAACACCCCTCTCTTTTCCCCCTTCTCTCTGTGTTCCTCTCCGCCGCCCAGGGCTGCCGGCCTACTCCCAGGTACAGCCTCCGCCCCTTGGTACAAGCTCTGTGTCGGCCACCTCCGCTCCTCCCTGCTAGCCCTACACTAGCCTGAGTTGCATCCGAGCTCTGGCCTAGCGCCCCTCCTCTACCCGTTTTCAATACTGTGCAGTCCCCTCAAGTCACTTCGCCGCAACCTACGACTGGCCTCGTCCTGCGCCATGCTTGTTCGCCTACAAGCACCGCCCGCACTGCTTGACTACTTCCGCTGGCCATCCCATCCGGTGTCAATGCCGCACCAAGCGCTGCACGTCACTGAGCTGGCCTAGCACCATCACCTCCACCGGCCTACGAGCACCGCCCCACATTGCTCCCTCAGGCGCGCGCCTTCAATGCCGTGCGTTACTTCGCCTAGCACCACCCTCGTGCTGACCTCGCCCCACTTCAAGGCCGCGCGTCATGTCGCTCCGCCGAGCTAGCACCTCTGACCCTCCGCTAGCTCTGCTGACGCCATCAAATCCGCCGCTCGGCGTTACTCCACCACAGCTGAGCCTTCAATGCTCCCAACGACCAACCAATTTCCTTGGGCTATTTAAGCTCTGCACCTCTCTGTTGTTTCCCCTCACCCGCTGCTTTCTTCCTTTTCAGAGCCGAGCGCCGCCGTAAACCGCTCGCCGATTCTATCGCTCCGCCAAGCCCAGTAGCAATCCGACCACAGTGTGAGCTTTCCACACTCCTTAGTTGCAGAAACCCCACCGTCAATTGACTCCTTCGGCCAGAGTTCACCATGCCTGCCTTCTTCTTCCGGTCCGGCTACCGTCGCCTCTTTTTGCATCTGTGGGCGACTACGGCTTGATCCCCTGTACCTGGAGCAGCTCCCCACCGCCCCGAAGCCTCTCCGACCATCGGCCAGTGTCCTCCCCCGCCGGTACGACCTCCCTGTGTGAACCACCCGCCGCCATCCGTGGGCTTCGACGTCAGCCCGCCTCGACTCCCCTTCGGCCCTGGCAACCACTCCGGTGAGTTCCCTGGGGTCTCCCCTCACTCACCCTTACCTCCATTTCATTTCCCCTCCTTCCCTCCGCTCACTGGCATTTCCTCTGGTTTCGTCTCCACCACTCGGAACCGTCGCCAACTTGCTACCTCGCCGCTGGCCTAAGACATCGCCCCCAGCCTCCTCATCCCAGGGACGACCTGTGCCGACAGTCGCCGTCACCTCTCCAGTCGTTCCCCGTCAGCTACGCCATCGCCAGAAGTGTGCTGCGCCCTCCCTGCTTTCCTCGGCCGAGCCCTCTCCTCCGTTCCAGCCGAATGCGCCTAAGTCCTCGGCCTCCTCTTTTGTTTCTATGACAGGTGGGCCCTGCTGAAATTTATGTTCAACTATTGATTATCATTTGTATCATGCCAGTACTAACTTGTGAGAATTCAGTTTGCAAATTCCATTTATGCAGTCTGGAGAATGGTGTTAGAAATAAAAATGCAATTTGCAGGATTAAACAAAAATTTGTACGAAGATCAAATAGAACTTTATGAAAGGATCTATTAAACTCTCCTGACTAATTTCCAAATAATTAGCTTAACCCTATTAATTATAACTGATAAAGTTTAATGAGCAATAACACTTGAAAATGGCTCAAACCAAATCGAAAACCTACCAAAAACCCAAGCAATCTATCTAACACCCATTTTTGTCCTCCTCCTTGAATTGGAGGTTGCAAATACGGCTCTTTAATTCACTTTCTATAATATAAAATATTAATACACAAATTTCTCATTTGCTAAAGCCAGTAAGACTTCCTTTTAATCAATGATTAAGACAAATTGTAAATCAACTCTTTAATAAAATACACAGATTCAAATCTCTTTCGGATTAAAAGACTCTCAATCTTAAATAAAGAAACATTGCTCTCTACCCCGAATAATTTATCTAGATTTGACTTTGAAAATGCATCCTAAATCATACAAGAAAAATGAGCATAAAATAATAACCCTAGAATGATTATCACTTGTAACTAAAAATCCGGCAAAAACATAACCTTGCATCCAAAAATAGTCTAATCATCTTCCAAGTGATTAAGAATAATTAAAGTGTGCAAGTTCAACCATTCAACCTTGTTAATTCATAACTCACACCTTAATTAATTAAAACCTTCAATCATCCCTATTAGTTGTGATAATCATCAAAATAGTCAACCCTGTTCCTAATTATAATTGGATAAATAACCAACTTCAAACTATAACTGAAGTTGGAATCACTTGAATTCAAGTATCTGGCAAATCACCTTCCTAGGTAATCTTTCTAAAGATTCATAAGTCCTATTTTGCTCTTGGAACTTCCTTAATAAATATAAAATATTATAAAAGGTGTTATAAACAAGAAGATCAAGCCCTTTATCTTGAACCTAGCAGAAGGATCCTGCGGGTAATCCTTTATTCAACTTCTTCCATTTTCTTCAAATTTCCCTCACGGTAAAGCTATTCAATCAACTCCTTCCTATCAAATGAATCCATTCCAATCGCTCCCTCTCTACTCTCAATTTATAAACAACATTAAATAAGTTCAATTAATTTAAACCAGATTTTGCCGCTATTTGGATTTATTTGGTTTTCCCTTATGTTGCCGCGTATTAGAAGCTGCAGTCTAAAGACGACAAGCTTAAGCGGATTCTGATTACAGTGAAGGAAGAATTCAAGATTTATTGCGACTGGCTGGTTAAGCGGGATCTTGAAATAAATCAAGGCTGCGATAAATGGTCAAGGTAAGTCATCACTTTGATCATATTGATCCTAAAATTTATGTTCTCTCAAAGTATCACAATGCATGCTTACTTTGTTATGCAAATTTACATCAAATGTAAAGTAGATATTGCCCTTTTATCATACCAATATTATTATGACACTCTTTACCTATGATTCAACTAATCCTTTGTCACCCTAGATATTAATGCTATTAACATTAGATAAGTCATATTTACTGCCAAGCGAGTCCCAAGCTAGGGCATTCATTTGTCCAGCTCATTACTCTTCAAACAATCAAATTGATTTTGGGCAGTCATTGGATGTAGATGATTGATAGTTTTGGTACAGATTATCTTATGCTTCTTAAAACCCTCAAAAACTGCTTACCTGTCTGGACGGATGGTAAGAGTGGTTAGTGGATGTAACATTTGGGTTGCGGAAGCCCGCCCGGATAAATTAAGGACTGAATCCTATGTTGACCTCACTATGTAAAACAGGACAGACCACAAGCTGGTAAAGTGTAGGCATGACTAAATAATCTGTACTCGCCAGTAAAAGATTTCACTTCGGAGGAAAGCGCGATTTTCCTCGCTGGACGCAAAGCGTCTTGGAGGTGGTCGTGTCGCTGGACCGAGGTGGGCGCAAGAGGGGGTCTCGCTGGGGCCCAAAGGGCTGACCTGGAGATGAAACCTTAGCGAGTGCAGTCCTTTACTAGATGCATTGTAAAGGTCATATGATAATCCGGTTGATCTGCATGTCTAAGGAAATATGCGGAATATAACAATTGGGTTATCTCTTGTAGGTAAAGAGGTACAACTCTGTAGAGTCTAATAACTATTTGAATAGTCGTGCCCACGGTCAAGGGCAGACATGGGAACTTCCTCGAGTTAGTTCTATTTCAAAAAAAAAAAATCTTTTTTTGGGTGGGAACAAAAACTAAGTGAAGGGAAGTACTTCACTTCGTTTGATTTTTCCTGGAGGGATGTACTCCAGCGATTATTAGGGTGAATGTAGCCCAGTAATCAAAACTAGCATTGGTAGAGGTAACCATGCACTGTAAAAGGTGGATGCAACCTGTGCTACTAATAAAATTGCATTCGCATATCCAACTTATAAAATCTGTTTTGGTTAAAATTGCTAAGTCACAAGAATATTATTATGATATTTGGAAATGCTGCTTTAGAAAATAAAATAACCTCAAGCCTCCTTTCACAGCCTTGCATATAATAGTTATTAGTGTTGCATTCTGTGTGGTGGCATATAATAGTTATTAGTGTTGCATATAATAGTTATTTGTGCTCACTGTTGCTTATTACCCTCCAGTCAGTCAAGAATAGAAGATGAGGCCCTGCAATGCTTCAAAAGGGTCAACAGAGCTGATATTAAAAGAAGGCCAAGAACTAGGTCGCGAAACCCCAGTTGGCTGCCTTTGGGCAAGTCTTGAGGGTTCCACTTCTGTGAAGATTTTCCGCTGCTGCACTCTCTGTTTTTCGGCCCATTCGGCCCATGTAAGTTATTACTGTATTAATTACGCTTCCGTTTAAAATATTTTTGATATCCAATGATGTATCTGTGAGCACTAGCTACTGATCCAAGGAATAGTGCAGAAATCATAGAGGATTTTGGATTGGTAAAATCCGGTTCCGACAATGTCCGACTTCGACCACGTTGATTTCAACCATGTTCTACTTTGACCATGTTGACTTCGACCATAACTGGCTTCAGCCACCAACGTCGACCACATAGGTACAGTACATTTCCATGGTCAAAACTATAGTACTTTTCCTTGGTTGTAGCTATAGTTCTTTTTCATGATCAGAGCTATAGTACTTTTCCTTGGTCGTAGCTTTACTGGTCGGTACTCAATAGTCGTAGACTTTACTGGTTAGTACTCAATAGTCAAAGATATTTTTTGGTCGATGGTCGTAGACATTGCGGACTACTGTAGACTTCGTAGTCTTGTTTTCATAGTTGTAGACTTTGCAGTCTAGTGTCGTTGTCTTCAGTAGTCGAAGGCTTTACTATCGGTACTCGTAGATTTTATGGTCAGTTCGAGTGCCTCATTTCTTGTGATCTTTGAGTACTTCAAGTACTTGTGTTAGGCCAGTGGTAAGTCTGGCTGGTGCATTGTGGTCAGCGATGGTGCTTGGTACTCGATAGTCAGAAGGACTCGGTACTCAGTAGTCGGAAGGACTTGGTTCTCGGTAGTCGGTAGCGATGGTTTTCCCGAGTGTTTTGAGCAAAGCGAGAGAAATTTTTGAGTACTTGTTGTTTTTGAGTACTTATTGAGATAATAGTCGTAATGAGTGGTATAAGCCTGAGTTTTCAATAGCAATGGAATAAGTGGTTGTAACAAGTTTTGAGGGTGATTTCTGGATAGCGATGGAATGTGTGATCATAGATGACCCGGTTGATTATCGTGGTTGACATGATTGATAGTCATGGATGGTTTTGTTCTTGTCTATGGATGGACAAGGGTGATATGATTGTGTATGTATATGTGTGCTAATGATGGGCAATTTGTGGAGAACTTGTGTCAGGAGAAAGTTTCTTTAGTCTTTGCATGTGCAGGTGAGCATGGAGATGATCATGGTTAGTGATGAGGAGGACCGGGACTAGGATGGGGAAATCTGAGGTCCAGGCGGTCGAGATGTCACGCGAGGTGGTTGGGCTCATGCTAGAGCACATAAATATCGAAAGTGGATGGTGCGTGAACACGTGGAGATGGTCATAGTTGGTGATGAGGAGGACCGGGACTAGGATGGGAAATATGAGGTCCAGGTGGTCGGGATGTCATGCGAGGTGATCGGACTCATGCTAGAGCACGTGGTGATACGTGGAGAAGATATGGGAGGTGCGGTCCTAGAGGCTTCAATACATGAAGGTGATGGTCGTGATGAAGATACAGTGGGTGTGTCCACTACTACAAACAAAGCTATCTTTGGGCGGGTAAATCACGGATGGTTCATACGTAAGCGTGCGTGCTTTACTATCATGAGCAGTTCATCTCGCCACCGGTGTGATACTATCACGACGGTTATTAACACGATCCGTCGGTGATAATAGAGAAATCAAAGATAGTTCGTGTTAATAACCGCTCTGCGTGATAGTTCACTGACGGTTTATATCTGGCAAATCTGTGATAATAGAGACATCACAGACGGTTCGTATAACAAACCGTCTTTGGTATGAATTGTCACAAACGGTTTGTGTTAATAACCGTCTGTGATAAATTGCACTATTAATACTTGGACGGTGTCGACACAGATCTGTTTTTTTATTGCGCTGCATCGGTGGAGAAAGGCGACCGGCTTTTGGGAGTTCGGGGGTGAAAATATATCGCCGTCTTCTTAGTGATCTGATCAGAGGTTAGTACTCAATTACTTTTAATTATGCTTATATACATGTTTTTGTAATGGAAGGCTTAGAGATGATAATTTATATGCTATGTAGTTGCGGTAATAATCATTTTTGGCAACCATTTGTTACTTGTGTAGCTAGCGGAAATGGATCGAAACTGGATGTATATTGAGAACCGTGTGAGTGAAGAGTATATTATTGGCGTGTCTGTTTTTAGAAGAGCGGCCGAGCTGGATATGTTAAAGAAGGGGATAAAATATATGTACTGTCCATGTATTGATTGTGACAATCTCAAGATGTTTAGCAACTCGGTATGGATCGAAGCTCACTTGATTGAAGGGTTTGAGAAAAGGGTACAAATGTTGGACGACCACGGTGAAGAGAAATGTACACAAGAAGAGTGGTAGTTATGACATAGTCGATGGGGACAACAATATGCCAGTTGTGGACTGTGCTTTTGATCATGAGGCCGCGGATGGATCGCAGGATGACAATCTGGATTAGATGTTACGTGATGCGAGAGAACTACAGTGAGAGAGAGTTTGGTAAATTCGAGGGCTTGATGGAGGACTCGGAGAAACCTTTGTTCTCGGGATGCAAGCCGCAGTACACAAGGTTGTTATCAGTTCTAGAACTACTGAAATTGAAGGCAAGCAATGGTTGGTCCGACAAGAATTTCACGGCATTGTTAGGTATCCTAGCGGACATGCTTCCAAAGGGAAATGTGTTGCCGAGAACCACCTACCAAGCCAAGAAGATTCTTTGTCCATTAGGAATGGAAGTAGAAAAAATACATGCATGTCTGAATGATTGTATCCTGTACTGTAAAGAGTATGCTAGCTTAAATGTTTGTCCGGTGTGCAAAGCATCCCGATACAAGCGTAAAAAATGACTCTGATGATGGAAAGGGCATCGAGGTGAAGCAAGGACCTCCTGCTAAGGTGTTGTGGTATCTTCCTGTAATCCCCCGTTTGAAGCGTTTATTTGCAAACCGCAAGGATGCAAGATTGATGCGTTGGCACTTGGAGCAGCGTAAGAAAGACGGAATGATAAGACATGTTGCTGATTACGCGGTGGAGGAACATCGATAGGATGTTTGTAGATTTCGTGTGTGGGCAGAAATATAAGGTTTAGGTTGAGTCTGATGGAATGAATCCTTTTGGTAACATGAGCGGTGAGACATAGCACTGGCCGTGACTCTATGCATGTACAACCTTCCTCCTTGGCTGTGTATGAAGCGAAAGTATATTTTGATGCCACTACTTATCCAAGGGCCGAAGCAACCTAGCAACGATATTGATGTGTTCCTAGCACCATTGGTAGAAGATCTTGCAATCTTTGTGGAGCGAAGGGGTACATGTATGGGATGCGGACAAGCGAAAACTTTACTCACGCGCTATGTTGTTCTGCACCATTAATGATTTTTCTGCCCTTGGTAACCTGTCAGGGTTGAGTACAAAAGGAGCCAAAGCGTGTCCGCACTACTTAGACAATACCGAGAATATGTGGTTGAACAACTCGCGTAAAACTGTGTACATGCGTCACCGTAGGTTTCTTCCAAAGTATCACCCATACCGCAGGATGAAAAAATAATTTGATGGAAAAAAAGAAGATGACTCAGTACCAAGACCTTTTAGCGGGAAAGAAGTGTATGATATGGTCAAGGATATAAATATTGTGCTTGGAAAGGGGCGTAAATTGAGGAAGAACATGTGGAAAAAAAAGGTCAATATTTTGGGACTTGCCTTATTGGGAGCACTTAGAAGTTCGCAATTGCATCGATGTCATGCACGTAGAGAAGAATGTATGTGGCAGTTTGATTGGTCTCTTATTGAACAATCCTGATAAAACTAAGGATGGTGTTAACGCAAGGCGTGACTTTGTCGCTATGAACATCAGGACCGAGTTAGCACCGATAGAGACCGATAAAGGCCGGACATACCTTTCCCCAGCTTGCTACACTCTGTCTAAGTCTGAGAGAACTGAACTGTGCCAGTCCTTACATGGTGTGAAAGTTCCATCCGGTCACTCCACCAGCACGAAGAAAATTGTTTCCATGGAACATTTGAAATTAATTGGCATGAAGTCCCACAACTGCCATGTGCTAATGACACAAATGCTACCTGTTGCAATTAGAAGTATTTTACCGAACAAGGTTCGAGTGACAATCATAAGGCTGTGTTATTTCTTTAACGCAATTGCTCAGAAAGTCATTGATCCCGATAGACTAGATGCTCTGCAAACCGAGGTGGTGACAACTGTATGTCATCTAGAGATGTATTTCCCTCCATCATTTTTTGATATCATGGTACATCTCATTGTCCACCTTGTGAAAGAGATAAAAATATGCGGCCTCGTGTTTCTACGTCATATGTACCCTTTCGAGAGGTACATGGGAATTCTCAAGTCCTATGTACGCAATCGATCTCGACCGGAGGGTAGTATCATCGAAGGTTATACAACAGAAGAGGTCATTAAATTCTGCATCAGCTACATGGCTCAGGTCGATCTGATAGGTGTACCTGTATCTCATCACGAGGGGAGGTTAGAGGGTATCGAGACTATCGGAAGGAAATCAATAACTCCAGATCAAAATACGTATACTCAAGCCATTTCACAGTTTTACAACACATGACTGAAGTGACCCCATATATTGAAGAGCACAAGGACATGCTACGTCAAGAGAATGCGGGCCAGTCAGAAGTTTGGATCACGAGACAACACAATCGTCAGTTCAACGAATGGTTGAAGGCGCAATTGACTAGGAGGTCGTCAAGTGAAACACTACAATGGTTGGCAAAAGGGCCTATCATAGACGGTAAGTAGACTATCACAGACGGTTGTTTGCAAAAACCGTCTGTAATATCAGTTATCACAGACGGCTCGGGAGCCGTCTGTGATAACCACCTATTATCACTGACACATAAAAACAGACGGTTCGAAAACCGTCTGTGATGACGGTTCCGAACCGTCTGTGATGGGCCTGTCTGTAGTAGTGGTCCTAGAGGCTTCGTCACTTGGTGAGATTAGAGTTGTGGATAGAGTCCATAACTTGTAAGAGATAAAACCCGTGTTAAGAAGGATTTTGGGTCCCTAGGTTTAAGGAAAGATAGGGTTGCATGTCCAGGTTATTATGGATATGGTTTGATTTGTTCGTGTTTGAGGTGAACACGATTTAGGACTCTAGCATATAAAAGCAGGCCAAGACGTCGTGGATGATGTACGGAGGTGAGCAGGGTTGCGAGGCTTTTTGTGCTTTTTAGGGGTGCTGTAAGGGTGTTTTGTGTCCAGACACATCTATAAAAATTATAGATCAAATCTATTCCAACAGAAATTAGTCGATTTTGGCAATGTGTACCTAAGCATTATTCTTCTTGTGTTCTTAGTGACGGCATGCCAACACTTCTCGAATTTGTGCAATACAAACATGGTGTTATCTTCGGTGTGTTTTCAATCAAGTAGTCGAAGCGAGTGATCAACGAGCGATCGAAGTGTTCGAGCGATTCGAGTGTTCAAGCGGTCAGAGTAGTCAAGCAACAGAAGATTTTTTACTACATGAAAATCTATTGCGGAGCGACTTCGAGTGGTCGTAAACTTCATCGACTATGTGGTCAGCGAGCTGGTGGTCAAATCAGCATCTTGCGGTCATATTTTAAGTTGGTGAGTTAGATTGTTTTTCTATCGATTTACGATTTGCTTTTAGGTGCTGATAAGCGATGACAATCATTCACCCTCCTCTGATGGCTATCATTGATCTACAAGTTGTATCAGAGCTAGCTGCAATGGAACTAGAGAGGTATGTGAATCGTCCCCCCATGCTCGATGGAACTAATTTTTCTTTTTGGAAGTGTCGCATGCAAGCTAACATCGAGGCTCAAGGTATTGATGTCTAAAAAAAGGTCTCACAACCATATGTTGTTCCTGCTGACGTTACAGCCGAAAATAAAACAGATGTATATTTGAATGCTCATACTCACAACTTGCTTTTCCAAGGAATTTCTCGCAAAGAATTTGATCGTGTTGCACAGATTGCTTCTGTTCACTTAATCTAGAAAACTCTTTGTGATTGTCATGAGAGAACGACCAAGATCAAGAAAGTGCATAAAAAACTTTATCAAAAAGAGTACTTAAATTTTGCTATGAACCTTGCTAAATCTATAGATGATCTTTTTGCTCGTTTTGAAAAGATTTTGGGTAATTTGTGTGGAGTTGGTGTTCTTCCAGCCAATGGAGATAATGCAACTAAAATCTTGTGGTCTTTAGGTCCACAGCGGTTGATGGTCGTTACGACTATTAATTAAACCGTCGATCTAGATACTCTAACCATGGATGATCTATATTCTAGATTGAAAACCTATGAGATGAAAGCTTTGCCATCTAAGACTGAAAAATTTTCATCTTTAGCACTCGTATATAACCTTGTGCAATCTGCTACGAGTATGTTGTTGTATGGTTCCTTGTCTGCCTTGACTTCTTATTCAGAAGAACAAAGCTTCCTGTCGAGACCCGAATATGCAAATTCGGACTTCCTGTATATACTGCACTAGTCCTAGGATCACGCTAGTGCACACAGTCAAACATAGATGTCATCACAACCATATACACATTAAAATAAAGGAAAAACTCAAATATTGATAAATCTTAAATGTACGACCTTATGGCCAAGCTTACAATAGACTAGCCCAAAGGGCTTAACAAAAACTAGCAGAGAAAATCCAAAATAAAGCGTAGCGACCAATCGACAAGTCACAGGCTATCGAGTGGAGAACAAAGCCTAATCCGCGAAATCGTCGAAGTACTCTCCTTCTGGGCATAAAGCCGTGAGTACATTGATACTCAGCAAGTCGTTTGTAACAAATAAATGCAATATAGTATACAAGGCTTACCAATGGAAGGCTGAAAGGTTAATTTGCATAAAATGACATTTGAAGGTAAATACAGTAAATCGATTGAAAGCAAACTCTAAGTAAAATAATAATAAATAAATAATCAAAGGAATTGCAAAAAACCACTTATGGACCTCCCATCCATAAGCTAAACCAACCACTTATGGATCTCCCATCCATAAGCTGAACCAACAGTGAATTAACCATTCACTGTCTAACCACAATTCACAAGTTTTCAGAAATAACTATACCTCGTGTGAAATCACCGAGCGTTGTCCATGACCGAGGACGCGGCTATTTGAATAGTTTTACACTCTACAGAGGTTGCGCAACTGTACCCACACCATATGATAATCCTCACGTTAAAGAAAATCACAACAAGGCCTTTACAAAGTTCAGTTTCAACTCAATCCGCCCGCTAGGGTTTCGCATCACACCCCCCTTGCGCCACATGAAAATCAGCAACCATATTCATCTCAATGGCAATATTAAAGTTGAAACATCCCAAATTAGTCAGCCAGATCCGTCCCATACCAGACATGTGGTTTGCACGAAAAAGCTCAGATCAATTGCGCACAAAGTTAAGTCCTTAAGTCTACCCGGGCGAGACTACCTCATCCCTCGAAGTGCTCCAACACTTCCCCCTTTACTGCACGATCACTCGCCCGAGTGAAAACCAATTTGTATAACCACCGCCGATGACGCACCAACGTCATGTCACAAATTTTAATACTGTGCCACCAACCACAATCTGCTGTGGCTCCAACCACGGTTCAATATCTTATTAAGTCAAATTAATTATTCACGTGTGATGATAAACCCAATCGTAACTATAAGCAAAACTAAGTATTCTATCGTACCAACCCATGTGACAAATAACCTAGCATCACGAGTATGTTTCCCAACCTATGGTGACAATGGTATCATGGTATTCCAAATTATCAAGGAGGGATGAATTCAATTGGGACGATAACTACCAATACAAGGGTTTGAAAAAAAATAGCGATGCAACGTAATTTAAAACAAAATAATTAAATAATAGATTGCAAACTAGGTTCAACATGATCAAAGGACACGACTTGCCTTGGTTATGCTCAGTGAGGTACTCTTGATGTTCGGGCGTAGCTCCTGCTCCTCTAGAATCCGAATCTAACGAGAGAGAAAACGACCGAAACAAGAAGAACACATAAAATGATAAGAAAATGAACTCCAAAAATCATAAAACTAGAACCAAAAGCTAGAGCTCGATTTTAGATGAATTTAGAAAAAAAGAACGGGGTCAATCAGAGCTAGGACGGAGGAGAACAGGCTCTCGAAAAATAAACCCTAAAGATAAATCAGGACAATCAAAAATCGCACTGTCCTGTGGACCCGGCGCACGGAATATCCGATCCACGGAGAACCCGGTCCACCGAACAGTGCTTGCGGGCGACGGCGCTGACACGGAAGATAGGGCTGACGTGGCAGCTGCTGGTGCTGCCACGTGGCACGGGGTGGCATGGCTACCACGTGGTACCTGCGGGCCGGATTTTGCTGATGTGGCAGAACACGTGGCCTGCCACGTGGCACTAGGGCTGACGTGGCAAGCCACATGGCTAGGGCTGGCACGGACTGCTCGGGCGCGGCGGCGGTGCGGAATCGGACGGCGGTGGTGCGGCCACGCGGCGAGATCTGGGCCGTGGGCTCAGATCCGGATGGGCGGCGGGGATGAGGTGGCCAAGGTGCGATGGCGGGGCGGATCGCTGACGCGTGGCGGCGCGTCGGCGGGCAGGGACCGAGGGGCGAGCGGGCGGCGAGGCGGCGGCGAGCGATGACTCGGCGGCGAAGCGCGGCGGGCCTCACCGGCGATGGGGACGACGGCGGGAGGGACGGCGGAGTCTTCGACGGCGGTGAAGACGCGTGGGAGGACGGCGGAGGGCTCCGGCGACGGCGCTGGTGCGAGGACGGGTGAGGAGCGGCGGCGCGAGGGTTCGACGAGGCGTGCACGCGAACCGAGGAAAGAACGGGGTTTTATCATGCGAATCGACGGAGTTCGATTCGGGGACGGGGCAGCGCAGAGGCGGACGTGGTCAGAGCACCTGGACGGTCGCGATGCGGTCACGTGGCGCGGGTGCGGATCCGACGGCTGGGACGCGAGGGCAGTGGCGGTGGCTAGGGTTAGGGTTCGCGCGAACGGCGCGAGCGCGTGGGCGGATGCGCGACGCGTGGAGGGTGGGTCGATCGGGCGGTGCGGGAGCGAGGTAGGTGGGCGAGGGAGACCGACCGGGCTGGTGCTGCCGCGTGGCAGAGGCGGGAATCGGACGACACGTGCAGGTGCGGGCGATGGCGACACGCGGCAAGGGCGGGGATCGTGCGGTGGCGGCAGACGCTACGGGTGAGGGCGGGAACGGCCGGGCCCGACCGAGGCGGCAGGGATGGGAAGATTTGCTGGATGGCCGACGCGTGGAGGGAAGGCAGATCTGGTGGCTGAGAATTTCCCCCTAACCTTTTCTCTCAAAAAAATTCAAACAAAGCAAAAGAGCTCCAGAAAAAATAGCAAATATATCCGAAAAATTCACCTAAAATATCAGAAAATTTCATGAGACACAGGGAACCTAAATAAAATATTTTCAACAAATGTTAAAGTTTAATTTAATCATATTAAATTCTTTTAAATTCAGAAAAATTCAAATTAATTTTATTAATTCCAGAAAAATTCCAAAAATTAATTTTTAAATTCAAGGTTTTAAAAAGCTCTGAAAATCAAGATGTTACACTTCCCAAAGAAGACTTGGTCCTAATCGCCTCACGGTCGTACAAGGAACTTAACAACGTGAGGAGGAAGCATGGTGGTACTCTAGATCCGATCAGATGCTACGAGTGTGGCGAGCCTTTCGAGGAAAACAAGGCTTATCGTCGTCGCAACTCCTAGGGCGGATCTTATCATCACAAAGTTCTAGCTACTGTCGAGCGCCTCAATCTAAGAAATGTGGACTCTGAGAGCTGTGACGATGATGACCATGACAAGGATAATGCCAAAGGCAAGAAGAAGAGCACCAACGACTTTACAGGCATGTGCTTCATGGCAAACAGCAACAATAGCGAAGCCTAGTTGATGAGCACATTAGTTCTACTGATATGAACACTCCTCTTGCTGCTTTCATGAATGATGAGAAAGGTCCAATTACTCAGTCACATGCTCGTCAACTCAACTATCAAGTAAATTCATCTTTAGCAGTCAATAATATTTCCGCTGAGAATCCGATACTTTCTAACACTTGTGATTTTCTTGTTATTAGGAATCATGGAGAGGAGGAGCCAACTCACGACAAGAGGAACACATTAAAGACTTCACCTAATTCATCTATTTCCACCAATTTGGCTGCATTCATCAAGTCTACTTCGTCGGACTGACGAATTTGGGTTTATTATCCATGGTGTTGCGACACTTTTTGGACCGAAGGCCTTGTATCACCACTTAGGCTATTTGGGCCGGTACAATTCACGTGAACAGTACCGTGGCTGTACTGTTCATGTGAACAGTAATCATGAATAGTACCACACCCTTTCATTAGATAAGTGCGGCTTTCCTCTTTCCTATTTAAGGAGGTCGCACCCCTTTAGTTTTCCTAGAGGTTTTTCTTAAGAGATTATTCTACTTAACAGTTTCACCACATGTCCGGTTGAGAAACCTCAACTTGTGAACTTAATCTTTATTCGCAATACAATTTCAAATTGCATCTTGTACTCTCTATCTTATGTTCTCGATTCGCATGTAGGAGATAGCCTTCTTGGCGAGGTCAACCGCATTCAGCACGGTTGATAACCATCGGAGCAGTGGTGTAGTGATTGCGAGGGGTTCAATCTGTTTTGGTCAGAGCCTTTGAATCATCAACGTCGTGTTCTCCACAATCGACTTATCAGTACCTTTCGAAAAATCGGGTCATCGTCACATTAGGTGGTATCAGAGCAATGGTTGCCCATTAGGTAATCACAATTTTCCATTTAGATTAATTTTTGTTCATCATCCTAAAAACCCTAGAAAATTAGCCCACAAAAAAATAATTATTTGTAGTATTCTTCTGCTGTCCCAACACCCTTTTGAGCCATTGCAATTTTGTCTTTTCAGTTTTGCTGGTTGAATTTTTGATTGCATCGTCGTGTCTAGTTGCTGATTTTTAGTTTTAGTTAGAGTCTAGTTTGATCTTCGTGTTCCTTTGCGTAGCTTCATCATCGTGTCAAAACTTCTGCTGCAACAACACCCTCCGCTACCATCCTATCTGCCAGTTTCGGTTTGCAAGAAAAGGAGAGAGTTTGTTTTGGTTTTTCCAGAAGAATTAGTTTCAGTTGATTAAAAAAAGAAATAGTCCATCCTTTCCAAAATTTGGAAAGTGCATCAAACCTTCGCCAAAAATAGTGAAAATTGGTGGAGCTGCCCTTCATATATCCAAAGGCCTCTAGAAAAAAATTTTGGGCAAGTTCGGCTACGGGATCAAAAGTTATAACAATTTGAATTGAGGCCGAAACGAATTCGAGTCCGTTTCTAACACACCTTCAGTAAAACGGACATAACTTTTGCATACAAAGTCGGAATTTGACGTTCTTATTCTTGTTAGAAAGTTAACGACGGCGCGCATCCAATAAAAGTGACCTACTTGCGCTAGTCTCCTCCCAAGAACCCCAAAATCGGCTATCTTTGGCCTTGAAATCGCATTGCAAGATTTCGGTGTCTGTTTTTGCTGGTTCGTTCAATCATCCCTTCGGATTTTGGGGTTCGTCTCAACTGCAAAGTTGTAGATCTTGTCGAAATATTTCAAACGAGTATATATATGCCATATAAAACCTTGCCTTTTCTTTCTTTGAGGCTAGCTATTATTTCTGCTCAATCTAGAGGGTTGTTTGCATTGCACCGATACCGAATTTGTTGTCTTTTGTGCTCTACATCGTGCAAACAATCTTGTGTCCAATAAAGAAGTTTCAGTAGATTGGTTAGCGTCTCTTCTAGCACTTGTTGTGAGGTTTTCCATTGCCTATATCAAGTCACATTGATCATTGCGTATACGTGCCTAGACATCTCTTAGTAGGGCTTCGGTTGGCTAGCTTTGACTAAGCTAGGATCAGCAACTTTGACTAGTACTTTGAATAATTTTTTAGCTTGCATTAACTGATCTGATTATTGTTGATCCTTGCTACCATATTGAAGCTTTCCAGCTCCACCTACTCTTCATCAGAACAGATCCTCTCTTGCAATCGTACCCACGCTCGACACGGTATCACGAACCAGCCACCGGCTGTACCACCTGCTGCATTGGTAAGAACACTTGTAAAAGTGTGATAAGACCCTCGAGAGTCTGTGATTCCACTTTCCACCACCTAGTAGCTGATAGCGATAATACCTTTGTGTTGTCTTTTATTTCTACTAAACATGACAGGTGAGTCGTCTGCATAGCAAGAGTGTGTTGTAAAGGGAGAGCTCATGACGCTCTTGGCTGAACAACGCACTACCATTAATGAGGACATCAATAGGAAGCTTCAAGCCACAACGGATACATTGCAGCGCTCCATCAATGAGAGTATTGCAGTGCTCACTACACGCTTTGAAAGAATGGTCAATCGGCCACCAAACAATGGACACGAGTATGATCACGATGCAGGCCAAGATCTTGAGGGAGATGATAACGAGTGACAAAACCGCAACACTGGCCCTTTTTTTGCTACCCAGAATGCATGTCAACGACACCGCCTACATCAAAACCGTCAAGGTATAGGACGTAATAATTTTTAGCACCACAATGCTCGTGCTAATGATGACTCATTTGCTAAAGTTAAATTTACCATACCATCTTTTACGAGTGTTTATGTTGCTGAAATTTATCTAGATTGGGAGATGACATTTGAACAAAAATTTGATGTCCATCTAGTTCCTGAAGTGCATAGAGTCAGACAAGCTACTAGTGAATTTAAAGATTTTACTATCCTTTGGTGGAGTCAAGTTGTTAATTCTGGTTTAACACCTGATACATGGGATAGATTGAAGGTAGCTATGTGTGCTAGATTTGTTCCTCCTGCTTTTAAATGTGATATGCGTAAGAAATTACAACGCTTAGACCAAGGTAATAAATCTGTCGAGGAATATTATCAAGAACTACAAATAGGCATGCTGCGTTGTAATGTTGTAGAGGATGAGGAGGATAAGATGGCTCATTTTTTGGGGGGCTTAAGGCATGAAATTTAGGACATAGTTGATTACAAAGAGTATAATGATATCAATAGGTTGTTCCAGCTTGCTTGTTTGGCAGAAAAGGAATAGCAAAGTAGGCTACAAAGAACTAGGAGCAACTTTGAAAGTATGTCTACATCGAGATCGACACCGAGACAATCCAAGACAACCCCACCTCCTATTTTTTGAACTGCTGCCCCCTCTGTGAGTAGGATGCGTTCAGCAGCACCGCCACCACCATCACGTGCACCCGAGACAAGAAAATCTACTAGTGTGCAAGCACCAGCACAGAGCTCTTTATCGGTTGCTTTCACGGGCCGTACGACGGGCATTATGTGCCACCGTTGTAAAAGGATGGGCCACTTCATGAGAGATTGCCCAAGTCAGCGGGCGTACATTGCGATAGAAGACAGTGGTTATGTAAATGCTAGTGATGTTGAGGATGAATATGCTCTTGCAACTAACCTTGCAGGCAATGGTGATGATCATGAGGATGATCATAAGGTAGATAGCAATGGTGAGGAAATTTTAGGTGCCGCTACTACGACGAATTATAGAACCATAATTATGCAGCGAGTATTGAGCACTCAAAGAGAGCAAGAGGAGAAGCTACAACATCATAATTTGTTTCAGATGTTCCTCATCATCAAGGATTGCCGTGTTTGTGTTATAATTGATGGCGGGAGCTGCAATAACTTGGTTAATTCAGGATTGGTCAAGAAGCTTGGCTTGACCACACATGCACATCCTCACCCATACCACATTCGGTGGTTCAACAATAGCGGTAAGATGAAGGTAACACAATCTGCGAGAATGCATTTTTCCATTGATTCCTATCATGATGTTGCTGATTTCGACGTGGTACCCATGCATGCCTGCTCACTTTTATTATGTCATCCATAGGAATTTGATACCGATGCAACTCATCATGGTAGAAATAATAAGTACTCTCTTATGCACAAAGGAAAGAAAATAATTTTGCCACCTTTAACACCTACTAAAATTGCGAATTGTGATAAAGAGCTAGCTGAAAATGAGAAGAAAGAGTTTGAACATGAATCTGAAAATCAGCAAGTAGTGAAAAATGTTTTTCCACCTAAGAAAGAGAGGTTGGCACCTAGTTCTAGGACCGAGGGAATTAAATTAAAGAGTTGTGTCATGCTTGCAACCAAATCTGATCTTACTGAAATTTGTCATAGTGATATGCCATGCTATACTTTTATATGCAAAGATGCTTTATTTTCACTTGATGATATATCTAGCTCTTTGCTGTCTGTTGTCACTAACCTTTTGCAGGTATATAAGGATGTGTTTCCAGCTGAGATACCCCTAGGGCTACCGCCTATTAGAGGGATTGAATACCAAATTGACTTAATTCTAGGAGCGACTTTGCCGAACCGTGCGGCGTATAGGACCAATCCGGAGGAGTCTAAGGAAATTCAACGACAAGTCCAAGATCTTTTGGACCGAGGGTACGTACGAGAAAGTTTTAGTCCTTGTGTTGTTCCTAAGAAAGACGGTAGTTGATGTATATGTGTTGATTGTAGAGACATTAATAATATCACAATACATTATCATCATCCTATTCCTAGGTTAGACGACATGCTGGATGAGTTGAGTGGTTCTATTCTTTTCACAAAGATAGACTTGCGTAGTGGATACCACCAGATTAGAATGAAATTGGGAGATGAATGAAAAACAGCATTTAAAACTAAGTTCGGGCTATATGAGTGGTTAGTGATGTCTTTTGGTTTAACTAATGCACCTAGCACTTTCATGCGTTTGATTAACGAAGTTTTGTGTGCTTTTATTGAAAAATTTGTGGTGGTTTATTTTGATGATATTCTAATCTATAGCAAGTCATATGAAGAACATCTGAATCATTTATGTGCTGTTTTTAACGCTTTGAGAGATGCATGTTTATTTGGTAACCTTGAGAAGTGCACCTTTTGCACGGATCGAGTCTCTTTTCTTGGCTATGTTGTTACTCCACAGGGTATTGAAGTTGATCAAGCCAAGATCATTGCTATCCAGAGTTGGCCGCCTCCTAAAACGGTCACACAAGTGCGGAGTTTTCTTGGGCTCGCTAGTTTCTATCGACGTTTTGTTCAGGAGAATGATCTTACAAAAAAGAGTGTTCCTTTTACTTGGGCCACCAAACAACAACATGCTTTCGACGCTCTCAAAGATAAGCTGACACACACCCCTTTGCTTCAACTTCCTGATTTTAGCAAGACTTTCGAATTAGATGCGATACTAGTGGTATAGGTCTTGGTGGTGTGTTAATTCAAGAAAGAAAATATGTTGCTTATTTTGGTGAAAAATTAAGTGGTCCTAGTTTGAACTATTCTACCTATGATAAAGAATTATATGCTCTAGTTTGAACTTTGGAAACATGGCAATATTATTTATGGTCCAAAGAGTTTGTAATACATTCTGATCATGAATCCTTAAAACATATTCGAAGTCAAACCAACCTGAACCGCAGACATGCTAAGTGGATTGAGTTTATTAAATCTTTTCCCTATGTCATTAAATATAAAAAGGGCAAAGAAAATGTAATAGCTGATGCGTTGTCTAGGAGACATACCATGCTTTCACAACTTAACTTCAAAATCTTTAGGTTAGAGACCACAAAGGAGCAATATGTGTATGATGTAGATTTTAAAGATGTGTTGCTTAATTATCAAGAGGGAAAGGGATGGAATAAATTTGTGATGCATGATGGGTTCGTATACTGTGCTAACAAGCTATGCATTCCAGCTAGCTCTGTTCATCTTTTATTGTTACAGGAGGCGCATGGAGGAGGATTGATGAGTCACATTGGCGTGAAGAAGACTGAGAATATTCTGATCCACCACTTTTATTGGCCAAAGATGAGGCGTGACGTTGAACGCTTCATTGCCCGCTGCACCATGTGCTAAAAAGCTAAGTCACGACTTAATCCTCATGGTTTATACATGCTCCTTCCTGTTCCAAGCATACCTTGGGAAGATATTTCTATGGATTTTGTTTTAGGACTTCCTAGAACAAAGAAGGGGAGGGATAGTATTTTTGTTGTCGTGGATAGATTCTCTAAGATGGCTCATTTTATACCATGTCATAAAAATGATAATGCTTCAAATGTTGCTGGTTTGTTTTTTAAGAAAATTGTTCGCTTACATGGTATTCCGAATACGATAGTTTCAGATCGTGATGCTAAATTTCTTAGTAATTTTTGGAGAACCTTGTGGGGTAAGTTGGGAACTAAGCTATTATTTTCCACTACTTGTCATCTCCAAACCGATGGACAAACTGAGGTAGTCAATATAACATTATCTACTATGCTTTGGGTTGGGCTTAAAAAGAACTTAAAAATGTAGGAGGAATGTTTGCCTCATGTGGAATTTATTTATAATCGTTCGCTGCATTTTACCACAAAGAAATGCCCGTTTGAGATTATTTATGGTTTCATACCTCGTGCACCTATTGACTTGTTGCCTCTTCCAGCTTCGGAGAAGGTAAATTTTGATGCGCAACAACATGCTGATTTGATACTTAAGATGCATGAGACAACTAAAGAGAATAGAGATTATAAATGCTAAATATAAAGTTGTTGGTAATCAAGGACGCCAGCATGTTACTTTTGAACTTGGTGATCTTGTGAGGTTACACTTACGTAAAGAACGATTCCCTGAATTGAGAAAGTCTAAACTCATGCCTCGTACAGATGGTCCTTTTAGAGTGCTTGAACGTATTAATGATAATGCATATAAGTTAGACTTGCCTGTAGATTTTGGGGTTAGCTCTACCTTTAACGTTGCAGATTTACGACTTTTCTTAGGTGCAAAAGATGAGCTTGAGTTGAGGACTACTCCAATTCAAGAATGGGAGGATGATGAGGACATCACTTCTACTGATATAAACACTCCTCTTGCTGCTTCCATGAATGATTGGCAAGGTCTATTTACTCGGTCGCGTGTTCGTCAACTCAACTATCAGGTAAACTCGTTTTTAGGAGTCTATAATATTTCCGTTGAGAATCCGATACTTCCTAAGACTTGTGATTTTCTTGTTATTAGGAATCATGGAGAGGAGGAGCCAACTCACGGCAAGAGAAACACATTAAGGACTTCACCTAATTCGTCCATTTCCACCAATTTGGCTGCATTCATCAAGTCTACTTCATCGGACTGACGAATTTAGGTTTATTATCCATGGTGCTGCGATACATTTTGGGCCGAGGGCCTTGTATCACTACTTAGGCTATTTGGACCGGTACTATTCACGTGAACAGTACTACGGTCGTACTATTCACATAAACAGTAACCGTGAATAGTACGACACCCTTTTCATTATATAAGTGCGGCTTCCCCCTTCCCTATTTAAGAAGGTCGCACCCCTTTAGTTTTCCTAGGGGTTTTTCTTAAGAGATTATTCTGCTTAGCAGTTTCACCGCACGTCCGGTGGAGGAACCCCAACTTGTAAACTTAATCTGTATTCGCAATACAATTTTAGATTGCATCTTGTATTCTCTTACTTGTGTTCTCGATTCGCTTGCAGGAGATAGCCTTCTTGACGAGGTCAACCGCGTACGGCACGGTTGATAACCATCGGAGCAGTAGTGTAGTGATTACGAGGGGTTCGATCTGTTTTGATCAGAGCCTTTGGATCACCAACGTCTTGTTCTCCACAATCGACTTATCAGTAACCTTAGGAAGATCGGGCCATCGTCACATTACTAGTACAGTGATCTCGATGAGGTAAGACCATCATACGATCAGCTTGAAGATGTTGTAGTTAGATTTGCTCTTGAATTGAAAAAGACTAAGAAGAAACTAAATGAGAACAATCTTGTAGTCGAGAGCTTGAATTCTGATATTGATAGACTTAGAGCTTCTATCCCTAAAGATGATAATTGTGAAGCTTGTCAAGTCTTAAACTCTGAGTTGAAAACTGCTAGATCTATTAATACAACAACCTCAGCTCAACTTAGAGATGCATCTGATAAACTTGATCAACTAAGACTGCTCCATAATTGCTGTGATGAAAAACTTAAACTTACTAATGATGAAATTGAAAAGCTTACGTCTAGTTCTTCTATACCTTGTTCTAAGTGTGATTTGCTGCAAGCTAGACTTAAATCTTCTCAGGAATCAATTCAATAGATGCTTTATCATGAGACCCTCTCCTGCTCTAACTGTCCAAAATTTAACACTCAAATTGAACCTTTGACTAGACAATTGAATGATTTTGCTAAAAAAAGATAAATCAGCTCAGTCTAGTGCTTCTAAGGGTCTTGCTAGTGAATCTGTTAAGTGCACATTATGTCCCACATTGGTTAAAGAGAATGAGTATCTTAAAGACACTTTAGAGAGGTTTTACTTTAGCAAGAAAATTTTGAATGTGATTCTAGATCAATCAAACACAAGCATGAGAAACATGGTTTAGGTTTTATTTTCATTGAGCATGCCAAGAATCATCCTCCTAAGGTTGTTAAGATTCTTGAACTTGGAAAGATTGAAGTAGAATCAGAATCAAAGCCAATTGTGTTTAAATTTGTGGTATTATAAAAGAGTTCTCTACTCAACCGAGTATTATGAAGTCGGCAAATACGACTGCTCATCAAGTCAAATATCAGTGCACTCATTGTGGTAGAGATGGTCATTTGGCTAAGTTTTGCTTTCGGAAAGCTAAGAAAGAAAAGAGAGACAAGTTACAAAAGTATTCTCAAGTGAAGACTATGTGAGCTCCCAACTTTCACTCCGCCTCCTCTAATCAATCTTCTGCAGGCTCAGGAGCCTATTGTCGCTTCGCTCGCTCTAACCAATCGTCTGCAAGCTATCACGTTGCTCTCTCTAATCAATCTTCTGAAGAGGCAAGTGCTTTTGTATCAGGACCAGCGAGACTAGGCTCTTTCTGTGGTCGAAGCAGCGTTGTCAGACCAATGTCTTGACCGGCTATACAACGACAAGTGGCTCGACCAGTGCTCTCTACTCACTCAAACTTGTCGAGGGTTAGGCCAACTTATCAGACACAGTCCAACTGATCTCAGGCAATCAAACCAGCTGGGTCTTGAGGTCGAACCAGAGCAGTCAAATGAGATTTTTGACCAACTTTCTCTGCTCGTGTAGACCAATCAAAAGCCAAACCAGCTTTACACAGACAGTCGAATCATCCTCGACCAACGATGTCCATGCAACTCGACCGATCGATGATCAGACCAACTTTGCCAAGGAGGTCGAACTGCCTTGTAGTTGAACCAGCTCTTCAATGACAAACTATTCAAAATCTTACAAAGGCTAACTCTTCACTTAAGTCTTTGACATTGTCTACTGCTTCTCATGTTTATCGTGTGACACAGTACTAGATTCTTAAATCTTATATTACTAATCCCAATACTATGAGACCGATGCCTTCTGTTATGTAAGACCAGGTGACGCGGGATGAAGAACATGTGCTTGAGTGACTTCTAGTCCTTTTCATCATTGCTAACTTCAAATCTACAAGTGGTAACTAGAATGCTTGTTGGTTCTCTACTCCTTTTGATGGCGTCCAAGAGTTTCATCTACTGGTTAGACCATGTGGAAAAGGTAATGTATTTTTTCAAGTGGTCTATGAGTTCCTTTCTCAAATTGCTCTTTTTCTCTCTTAATTGCTTGCTCCTTCTCAATTTGCTCTTCTGCTCAGTGAGATGGGATTATTCTGAGGGGGGGTCTTTAATTTTCAGAAGTTTTGATTATTATACTTGTCAAACTAATTCACCAAGTCTAAAACCTTTAAGATGCTGCAAGTGGTATCAAATTAGTAGAGCTTATTTTATCATATCAACTCATGTGTTGTGTAGCTTTGATCATGACTATTTTTAATAAATTTGCTATGCTTGAACTAAATGCATGGCAAGGCTAAATTCTTTGACTAAGTTTTGTTTAGAGTAATTACTTGTTGAGATGTGTCATGTCTAAATACCTAGTTACATCCTAATTCTAGGTCAAGTCTAAGTTTGAGCCATTCTAGTTCCTGCTTGAATCAATTTTAGCTTTTCTAGAAATACATGTGGAAATTGTGATGAAAAATTGCTAATTATGTATTCATCTCAACAATTCTCTCCCACAAGACGACTTGCCATTGCACTAGGCATGAACTTGGGATGAGTTTTGTATGATCAAGATCATGAAACCTTAAGCTGTCGGCTTGGCATGATCGATTGGATAAGGCGTGAGATGCTACACCCAATAAAATGGGAATCAAGCTGGCTCAAAAACGCCATTCTTTTTTGTGCTAAACTTCACTTGGGATGAAGCTTAGGAGACAATTGTAGATGCCTCCTAGTCTAGAACATACTTTGCTGAGATAAGCCATAATCAAGTGTCAAAAAGATTAAAAAAAGATTTTGTGTTTGGCACTTGTGGCTCTCTTAGCACTTGATTATAACATCTGGACTTAAATCTATATTTATAGATGGCTATCATCTTGAGTAAGATCTTTTAGCTTAACTAGTCATTTTTGTGAAAGTCTGCCATGTACATTAACTTTCATAACTAATTTTGACAATACTATATGATATATGATTTTATACGATCTAGAGAGCTCTACTCAAAACAAAGGCTTGTGTACACTCTTAAATTAATGCAAATCCTCAAAGCTTCTAGATGTTTACTCTCTTTGTTCCTTTTTAGACTTATCCTTTCTTTGGAACCCTTGATGATTTCATTGCCAAAGAGGGAGAAATTAGAGAAAGGGGGAGAGGAATTGGGAATAAATTAGAGAAATTTGATACTCTTGTGTTGAGTGGGAGTTTTATGAGTCTTGCCGAGTGTTTGCTACATATTAGAGAAAGGGGGAGAGGAATTGGGAATAAATTGGAGAAATTTGATACTCTTGTGTTGAGGGGGGAGTTTTATGAGTCTTGTCTAGTGTTTGCTGAGTTTCACAAGTTTTTCTTTTCTTTCAAAACGCAATTCATTCGTGAGATTTTGAAGTGTTTTAAATGTATTCATCAAGGAGAAGATTATTAGACCATGTGGATGGTTGTGAATATATAGATGATGAATAATTGATATTTTCAAGAAGAACGCTTTTCCTATTGCCATCTGGGCAATAATAAACTGAGGCATTTCATTCTTTTTAAATATTAGGCATAATATTTACAAATGTTATTCTATGTATGATTAATTAATCTTACTTCAGGTAAGATATGCTACTGGCAATGTATTCTATTAAGCAACTACTCAGCAGGGGTAAGACTTTAACAGAACAACTTAGACCAAATATTTATGGTATCTAGGAAAATAACTATTTAATATATAATTTCAGCAAAAGATAAGAGGTGCTCTTCATGAGCAAGATCAAACTCGATAGGAGTTGTATTTTGCAATTAATGCTACTCATGTAGGAAAATAACATCTAAATAAAGCTAAGGGATAACTAGGAAAATGTTACTGATCTCCATTTTGTTCACCGTAGATATATTCTTTCTATGAATGCACCTGTTTATTGGTAACATACGAGTTACCTAAACTTAGTCTAGAGACAATGTGGTGCAAGGCGGAGTAATACTCGCTTATGGACTTCTAGTCCTAAAAAGAGCAATAGATCCTAGCAAAGTGCCGTCAAAGCTACCAGTAACACCTCAAGATAGAGAAGAGGTGATATCTCACTAACTATAAAGTTTTTACCTTTTAGCGGTAAAAGGGTGCAACTCTGTCAGCATTATGCTTGACAGTTGTATGACTATATGCCAATGAAATAAACCTAGATGATATAATTGTAGCCATTCGGGGCGTGCAAATATCCACTTAGTGATGCCTAATATCGAACAATATCCATGCAATTTTATACATACTTACTTCTGGTAAGTAATTTCATATGCATGGAATAAGTGCAAAATAGTAAAGAGTCATTTTTATCTATTCAATCGATAAAGTATCAATTACCAGGTTTTCCTAGTAATCTTTTAGGATTTTCTAATAATTATTAGGGCATTTAAGCAATGTTCAGAAATTACTAATCCATTAAATAAATCCCCAAATACACAATATTAGGAAATAAACCATAAAAGAAATATGATGCTTCCAAGGTGTGCTAGGTCTAAAATTTTACAAATTTACGGAAGCTCATATACCTAAAAACATGTTTCTAGGATTTACAAGAATTTTATGGAATTTTCTAGCAATTTTAATGAATTTCTGCTAATTAATAAACAGTTTTTAGAATTACTAAATAAGCAGAAATAACATACTGAAGAAAATAAATTCAGAAAATATAATCATGTCAAAGGTGCTAAAAGGTTATAACGAAGCTCTAAAAGCTAATTATTTTAGAGCCAAACTCGGTCTTCTGGACTTATTTATAACTTTTTTTGACAAATTTTAGGGTCAAATTTAAAATTATTTCCATATTCTCAACAAATCTTCTTAATTTTCCCAAACTTCAAGGGCTTATTGAGCCTTACTGACTGAACCTTTGGGACTAAGCAACCACCTGCCAAAGGAAACTTGAGAGACATCTTGTCCATATGATACCTCTGTAAATGGACATTATAAAGCTAGTCTGTAAATGGAGAACTCATCTAAAGTAGACTAGAACCCGCTGAAACAGTACATGACAGTTAAAATACTGGAACCATTGGATTAGAAGTTGCTACGGCAAAGAGAGATTCAAAGGTAGCTTGAGCTCAAGGCATGTTGAATGAAACCCGGACGTCCGTCGGCATTGCGTTCCGGGCCGGACGGACGTTCCAGAGTGTTGCGTTCCTGGGCCGAACATTCGTGGGCATTGCTTCCCTGGGGCTGCGCTGCATAACATGCCTACTGACTCTAGGGCGAAGCCTACCTAATTCTTGTCCACCAGAGCTTAGAGTCCCGCCCATAGGAAAGCACAGCAGCTTCATTCTCACGGGCCAGCCCATAATCAGAATACAGCACAACTACTCGGTGTGCACCGACGGTCCAGATCAGGAGCAAGGACGAAATCTACATCGATCACCCACCCGTTTCTATCGGAACGACGGGCGGTGCAAACTGTTACGACGGTGTCCTTGTCCAACACTGCCTTGCACGTGTATGGCTAATTTGCATAGGGTTGCCCCCCTCTCCATAATTAAAATCTGGCAGCACATCGGCATTTCTTAAACAAAGTTAAAATCAATTATTTAACAACAAAACGTTATTTTAGATTTGCTTCAAGATTCGTTAAACACTTTTTCTTTGGAGTTAGTTGAAACTCTTACCCTTGAATCTATAGGGTTTTCTTTTTGGCTACGGCTTATGTCTTTTGGCTGAAATTTTTGAATTTTACCTGTTTGCGACAGATATTATAGAGAGAGATACTCGCTTGCGATTTTGGATGGTACATATATTGGGCTTTTAACGTGTACTATAATTAACTTGTAGACTCTATCTTAAAAAAAATACTCTGTTTGAAAGTTAGGTACTGTAGCAAAAGCTAAAAGTCGTTTTGAAAAGCTAAAAAGAACAGGCCCTATTATATGCATCCATGATGAGCACTAGGTATAGCGAGCCAGAAGCAACAAAGGCAGTGGGTTGCACGGCTGCAGAAGGGTGGCAACATCCGTAAGTATGGGTTAGGCCGTCCTTAGAACGCATGAATTTTGTTACAAAATCTAGATTCTAATATGAGGTGGAATCTCATCTAAAGACTAGATACTAGACGTCTAATCTATTGGATTTTAGATCTAATATGCAAAATTTTAGATCAATCAATTGCTAGAAACAATTAATACGAGATTGATCTAAACATGTCATTGCTAGAGAATACAAAATCAATCTAGATTGAAAAATATGAATAGCAATGCATAATAGATCAGTTCGTGATTTGCATACCATACACCTCATAGAGCTTCGTGTTGATAACGTGTTGAGAAATCGATGGAGATAGATGAACGGCAATGCAATCCATGAATACAATTGACGAAGGCAATCAATCAATTACACATGACACACGTAGAGTAGAACACCAGAACATAGGCTTTATTAATAATAGATTAGTTTACATGATACAATACCTCTATATTTATAGTAGGAAACTACCAGGGGTAGTTTAGATATTTACCCACATCGAAAACCTATTAGGTTTCATAACACTTACGTGGCACGATATGTGGTGACATGTTTGACTAGGGTGACATGGCGTCCGAGCTAGCGATCGACCGGGCTCGATGGCTCACGGGTCTATGGATTAGTGTGGTGGCGGTGGGCCAATAGTGTCGGTGAGACGGTGAATGGTGAACTCGGTTCACGGAGAAGCCGAAGAGTCAGCTGATGTGAGTGCGGCTAACATCAGCCCTAATGTTGGTCGGTGCTCAAACCGGGACATTAGGCGCATGAACCGAGGTGGCGACATGGCTAGTTTGGATGGCATGAATGGCGAACGAGCGAGAGTGGCTTGACCAGAGCAAGATGTCATCGACGGTGGCTCAGCGGACGGTGGCAAGACGAGCGGTCGACAACAATGACGGCAATGACAACCGTGCTGATGAAGCTGGTGGCCACTGATGCGGAAGACAATGATAGTCAACAATGGTGATGGTAGATCTCAGCGACGATGACTGCGTTTGGCATGAACGGCTAGGTGCACGGGAAACTCGGTGGCGGGGTGCAGAGATCGAGAGGACGGTGTGGCTATTTATGTGCAGAGTTTGGTTTGAGTATGGAAACGAGGCGGCGGTGGAGTCCCAGCCATAGTTGTCAATACCATTCTACAGGCCATTCCGGTTTGTCTCTTGGTATGGAATACACCGATACCGATCCATTTCGGTGTACCGTTTTGAATTTTACAATTTTAATATAATAATATTTATGTATTTATTTAAATATATATATATATGTAATTATATGTACACATAATTTTACTTAGAATCTCAATTTAATTATATAATCATATCATAAAAATAAGGGGCACCTGAAGCCACAGCTACTCTACTTCTCGCTATCTTGGAATCTTTAGTTGTGCCTCTGTGTGTAATTTTTTGGCAATCTCTATCACTTTTTGTTTGTCCCTTGTAGCTCCTGAGACAGCAACCCCCATCATTCTCTGCCGACCACATGTCCAAGGTAGGAGCGATGCTTTGCTGGGCATCCATTGAAGTGTTTACATTATCTTTTTTTATACTACAAAATAGTGCCAGGATATTAGTAATATCATACCTCCACCCTCGCCAGCCACACCCGTCGACTCCACCATCCCTTGCCTCTCCCCAATCCACCGCCTCCACCATCTCTGGCCGCGCCCACCGCCTCCACCATCCCGCGCCTCTCCCGATCTACCGCCTCCACCATCTCCATTGTGGCCACCACCTCCACGCCATGTCTGTCGCGCCCACCACCTCGATGCCATCTCCATTGTAGCCACTAGCTCCCTCCCAATCGCCACCTCCACCATCTCTAGTCGTGCCCGCCACCTCCACACCATCTCTCGACCGCACCCACTACCTCGCGCCATCTCGCCACCGTCACTCACTCCTATCCAAATCCCTAGCTTCATCCCCAATCTGCCGCCTCTACGCCCTCTCTGGCCGCTCCTGCCACCTCGACGCCATCTCCGGCCGTAGCCACTCCTTCCTCTCCAAATCCCTAGCTCCATCCCCAATCTGACGCCTCGACGCCATCTCCGACCGTAGCCACTCCCTCCTATCCAAATCCCTAGCTCCATCCCCAATCTGACGCCTCAACTCTTGTGTGTAGTAATTATATGTGTTTCAATTATTTTCTTCAGAGAAAACAAGGTTCATCTGCCCAAGAAATTTGGATTAAGAACTTTGATAGTAGTCATAATTTCACTGTTGAAGATGTAGGTAATATTTTAATTCTAAATTTTATTAGGTGACAAATATAATATACTAGTGATGCAAAGCTAACTACTAACAGTAGGCTACTCATAATACTTCAGAATATACGCAAGAAAAATGTGGTATCAAAGTCATACGAACACACGAACGACTTACTGTTGGGCTTGATGAAGAACAGGAAGCAGCGTATACGTGATGCAGTGTAGGCCCGATGCAGTGCAGAATGTAGATCAAGTAGAGTAGGAGCAGTCGCGCAAATGCGCTACCTAGAAACCCTATTGCCGCCCCCATGCAAGTCTTCATGGCAACAATGGCTCGGAGATACCGCTTACCCTCTTTCTAGGTGCACGCCGGGAAAAAAGGCCAACGAAGTTCGGACGGCACAGTACCACAGCACAATATCACCAGAGAGGAGAAGACAGTAGAAGAAGGAAAATGAAAAGTTCGATCTCAAGCCTAGATGTCTCCAGGTCTTTTATAGATGGGCAAATTACTCTCTAGTAACTGCCCCCATTGAACTGAAATAATTTTCTGGTAACTACTCAATTATTCACTGGTAACTGATGAATAATTTACTGGTAACTAATCAATTATTCACTGATAACTGATAAAAATCAAAATCAAATAATGGTAATTACACAGTCTCATGACCAATTAAAAGGAGAGAGATGGTACAAGATTCAACAAAAACAAGGTGGACATGGTCTGCCAAGTGGCGCGCCACGTCACGGCACGCCGCGTGTCATAAATTGGTCTCTCCCACCTTATCTTAGCAATATCGTACTAAACGTTGCATGTTTTGGAATTAAGAAAATGAGCCTCAAATTATGGGCCTATTTCAAACAGTCACAAGGAAACTCTCTCGAATCTTGTGTTTCTATTCATTTAGGAATTGGGGATTGCTTATTATTGCATTGTTGTAACATTTTGAATTAATATGCCGCAGTGTTGCTAGTTCAGTTCTTCAACGTCAAAACTCTAAACTTTGCATGCATTTTTAGACTTTCAGTGTTTGTTTATAGCATGTACAGTAGGAGTCCATCTTTCAATAGATCTAGATTGTTGGCAGTTTGTTCCCTTTTGTAATTTTGTTGCTAAGTAAAGCATAGCATAGTAATAACTGTTATTTGTGTGATTGTCTGCAATCTACTCCACATAGTATAGTTGCCTAACAATGATTGATTGTAGTTTGTGATATGAAAAAAAATTGAGACTGTAGACATACACATGTAGAAGCTAGTATCACTACTACAGAAACCATTATCACAGACGGTTCAAAAACGTTATCACAGACGGTTTTCTGAACCGTCTGACTTTATGGGTCAGTGATAATCGAAGTTTATCACGAGCGGTTTTCAAATAAATGCATGGAGTATATATCACGAGCGGTTTGTAACTACAAATAAATGCGTGATAGCTAGCATCATGAGCGGTTTGTAAGAAAAACCGTCTGTGATATAGGCATTGCCCTCGGAAGCATGTCCACTAAAAGACCTAGCAGCGCCGTGAAACTCTTGTCGGACCAACCGTTGCTTGCCTTCAATTTCAACAGTTCAAGCACAGCTGACAACTTCGTGTACTTTGACTTGCAACACGTGAACAAATGTTTCTCTAAGTCCTCCATCAAGCCTCGGAATTTAATATACTCTCTCTCATCATAGTTCTCTTCTACATCACGAAGCATCTGATTCAAATTGTCATCGCAAAGCATATCGAATCGAACCACAATCATCATCGGCAACATATCATTGACTTCACCGGCGATGTCATCCGGCGGTATATCATTGACTTCACCAGCGATATCATCTGGCGGCATATCATTGACTTCGCCATGACTGGTCCAACACGTATACCCCTTTATGAAACCCGACTGGTCCAACACGTATACCCCTTTATGAAACCCCTCCGAATCAAGTGCACTTCAATCTGCTCTCAATTCTTAAACATCTTTAAATTCTCGCAGTCAGTGCATGGACAATACATATATTCCACCCTCTTATTCAACATATCCTCATCGGTAGCTCTTGTAAAAGCAGACACACCATTAATGTACTCTTCACTCACACGGTTTGCGGTATACATCCAGTTTCAGTCCTATATTATGCACATATATAACAACTTAGTATTAAAATTAATTTAATTAATTATTACTACATATATATATACCACATGCATTGAGGCTAGCTACATCTAAATTAGCTAGATTTTCAAAGTATATATATAACAGTTCACTGAAAATTAATTAGCTAGATCAAACTTATTTTGATATTGCAACCAAAAACAAATTTCATTACTAACCATATATAGGGCAACCAAGAACTCAATAAATCTCCTGCCAAATAAGCCTCCTTCTACCAAAAAAATGGCATGAAAGCCTTGCCGCCTCCAGCTGCAGTACCGGCTAGATCTGGATCGAAATGAAGACAGATACGGTCTGAGCGGCGCAATAAATACATAGTAGCATTATCATAGATGATTTTTAAAAATAACCCGTCTGTGATACTTGACTATCACAGACGGTTTGTAGTTAAAAACCGTCTGTGATAATTCCAGATTATCACAGACGGTTTTTAATAAGAACCGTCTGTGATACTGAAATATCACAGACGGTTCATTGGTAAGAACGGTCTGTGATACTCGTTTTCTCCGACGCCATCAACACAAACGGTGTCCAAATGAAAACCGTTTGTGTTAATGTCGGTCAAGACGGTTTTGTCAAACCGTCTGTGATTTGGTATCTAGTATTAGGCTTTCTGTAGTAGTGTATCACCTTGTTTGCATTCTTTCTTGTTTCTGTGAGCCATGCTTTTCTATTTCATATCCAAATATGTTGCCATCTACTTCGCTCATATTCATTTCGACAGATGAAGTAATTGCGTATTCATGTTTTCTGGTAGGGCTACAAGTTACATCTTAGTTGACGTTCTTCCCCTAGTGAAATGTATACCATACTGTCAGAAATACTGTGGTCCATATGACCATGCATCTAATTCAAACATATAATGCAAGAATAATTTATATTGATTAGAACTGCTGTGGATACTTATCTCTTGATGATTTAGCTTCCCAAAGATGCTGTCACAAAAGAACAAAGATGTGGCCATATATAGAGAGGCAGTCGCCCTAGAAACAATAACCAAGCATGACATATGTCTATGTACTGGTGGAGACAAGGTTAAATTAACAATCTTATTAGTCTCATGGTGCAGTGTGCAATTTTTGGAAGGCCTTGAGACAAAGTACTTGAAAGATCTCACTCCAATGCCCTGATCGACATGATCAGATCCAAATCACTCTGCCCCAGAGTGGCCTCCTTGCTGCTGTTGCTGCTTCTTGTTGTCTTTTCTTGATGCTGCATGGACATGGAAGCTGTGGGTCGTGAGAGTGAGAGTGAGATCGAGAGCTGGTTGCAGCAGTCCATCTCTTGCTTGCTTGATGCAGTGCTCTTTTCCTCTTCTTAGTCCCATCTGTAGTAGTGCCTACCGTGGTCGAGAACAAGCTGAGCTACAAGTCTGGCGTCCAGTCCTTCACAGTTCGCACGACAGCTCACACAGATCATGTACATTAGCCTATGGGAGCTCACATGACAGCTCAAGTGCCTACCTATTTGTTACCTTTGTGCTTTTTTGTGCATACTTAATTTATATGTTTGCAATTAATTGAATGTGTAGGAGACATATTGATGTTGATCGAAATAGCTAGAAAGCCAAAAAAATCTAACATTGTGAAGTTTCCAAATATAGATGCTTTTTCGAAAGATGGGTGAAGAACCACCACGAGAGATGCTACGCCGTGAAACATCTGCACAATCACATGTAACAGTGGCGAAGCCAGGATGAAACTAGAGGGTGGGCTCAAAGGACTTACTGACTCATGCTGGGCCGCCTTCCTTGTCGGTTCTCCATCACCGTCTTTGGGTCGCCCATGGTCCTTCATGCCATGCCCAATCTTGCGGAGCGTACTCTCCGGGAAGCACCACGAGACCCTTCTCCCTGAGAGAAGACGGTTTGTTGTAGCATTCCTTCCAGAGGGAGTCTACAAGTTATCGCTCCCCACAAGCAGCATGGAAATCGTCGGCGTCCATTGTGTTGATGCCCTCGATTCGGCTCCTGAGGACATCTTTTAGCTTGTCTTGATCAGGTAGATTATTGCCAGCACCTGGTGCCTTGTCCCATGCCAGCTCAAGAAGACCACCTAAGGTAGCCTCTCGAACTCTAGAATCGTCACTAGATGTGAGGTGCATCATTTGATTCAGAAGAACAAGCTCTATAGCAACACTCCTATCTACCTTGTCATTGTACAATAGGTACTTTATGAGATTCAGAGCTTTCCTGGAATGATATATACAACCAAATTGTTATGGACATTGCAGGTACATAATTCAAATAGCATCCAAAATTTCTAAGTGAAACTAATAAGTCCAAAAATTCAGTAAAAAAAAAATACCTGCATGACCAAATCACATGACAACAAATATTGGTATCGGCACAATCATGATAGCTCCATTAGCAAAGCAAAGTTGGAAGATCACATAAGCGCTTTATCCCGCTATGATAATATGTAGTAACTCCTGTTATGTGATGATTTGAGTATTAAGTTTATTCATAGCGTTTTGGATTCTTGCACTACAATATTTAGTGAAGTGTGTAGGTACACCACTTCTAAATAGAGAACCCATTTACCCCTAATTCCACTGTCTGTCAAATGTTGTGCCAATACAAGGCTATTTATCGAAAGAAAAGGGAAGCATAGGTCTACATGGTCATAATGTTTAACAAGACAGATCAACCTAATCACAAAATTGTCCTATGGAATATTGTGTCATAGTGATTCTGAATACCATACAACGTACCTATGAAATCTAGCATCATTAGAACCAAGGACATCTTTCAGTGCAGCATAGCCATTTCCTAGGCAAAATGCAGCAATTCCTGGCTGGTTATGATGAATCAGAGCTGCAAGAAAAGGGTATAGTATCTATTGATTAGAATGAATAACAGAAGAAAACTATGTGCACATGACATTTGAGGTCATTGCATGAGATTATATTCCATTTTTGTCCTAAATGGTATGCAGCGATATAAGTACAAAAAAGAAGAGAATTGACTTACAAGATATTTCTCCAAGAGCTTATGTGTGTGCATTTGTACTAGGATCATATCGAAGTTTGTCATGATGGTTCCATCCATTAGATTCCATGACAAGTTGCCGGCTTTTGGGTTATTCTGCACAATTGTACCCACAAGTCACAATTTCTATTGTCTTTGCTCGGATGCCAGCATGTGAATTTTTCAATTAACCAACTAAAGGATCTAATCCACCAATAGAATGACACCGGAAACAACAGATCCACCCTGGGTCGGTGGCCCTACTTGCCAGCCTGCTTGAGCATGTCGATCATGTTGGTCTGGAAGACGTTGTCGACGGCCTTGAAGCTAACCCTGGTGCCGCTCTGCGGCATGGCGAAGACGTCGGCCACCACAACCCCCTGTCGGGCTCCCCTCTTGCTCGCCTCCTCCTTGCCTCAATTGCTCCCGGCCACGCCCACTCCTCGTTGGTCTGGGTGCCTCCGCAGCTCAACCACTGCGTAGGTAGCCAAATAGTCGACCATCATGCCGTCGCCCAGTGTCTCTATGCCTCTGTGTGCCGGCCAAGTAGCGCTAGGGGTGGGGTTTGGGGGGGGCCCGGAGGGTGGGCTCAAGCCTGATGAAGCCCACCCGGTGGCTCCACCCCTGACATGTAAGAATACTTAGCAACTAAAATTATTGCCAATGCTACCAACAATATCTCATGAAAGTTACAAGATTGTCCAAATCTCTACCGTTTAGAGGACTAATTTGGACTAGACACTAATACTTTTTTGGTGTGTCAGAGTAACAACAAGTAGTGCAATGATGGCGAGTGGACTCATGTTGAGTGTTGTATCATATGAGCTTAACCTTATCCTATTTAGTCATATATTCATGGTAAGGTGGCAATGGGCTTGTCTGGAATTTTTTTTTAAAAAAAAAACAAGCTTGTCATAGTTTTCGACTGCTTCAACTCTTCTTTTAGCACTTATAATGGTTCTAACTGTGCTTAGGCAAACTCATAATGCTAGTGTTCAATGTGTTTCTTTAGCTCTTTTGTAGCACTTTTAATGGTTTTAATTGTGCTAAGGTAGACTCATAATGTTGGCACACTTTATTCACCTTACAAAAAGGGACAAGGACTAGGACTGGATCCTTCCATATGAGCTCAGCACTGGATGACAATGCCATTGATGGCAATGATCCTAACAATGATGGCGACAACTACGATGCTAACATTAATGGCGGCAACAACCATGATGCCAACAACATCGATCGCAACGGATGCAACTAATTGTCCACATTAACTTTGATGATATCTTGCTAGCTCTTTTAAATAGTTGAATATGAATGGCATTACTGGACTTTTGGATGGACTTACATAACTTGGATGTGATATTGATCTTTAGGTGTATTGTGGTAGTAGTGGACTTTTAGATGTCTTTTGTGCGAATTACAATGTTGCTTTCTGCAAGTGAACCTCATGGATGGTATTAAGCGTGAAATGATGTTAATTTAAGCTTTAACTTCTTACTTGTGTGTGGAGTAATGCATGGATGTGTATTGTGGATTATATGATGAATGGATGTGTATAAATCAAATATTAGTGTGTGTGTGTGTGTGTAATCACCTAATTGACAATTTCCGCTAGCATTGGTTGCCACAATTATAATTTAGTTGACAGGTACGGAGTCATTTGCTCACGGCCAAAAAAACCGTCAGGTTTAACTTCCTTGGCGGTAATGATCTCGTCGGTTAAACTAGATAACTGACGGACAAACAACTGCCAGGTTTAATTTCCTTGATGGTAATGTTCCCATCAGCTAAACTAGATAACTGACGGGCACAAAACTATTAAGTATATTTTTATTGACGGTGATTACATGTTAGCAAAATTTCTTTTATGGACAGGCAAACAAACCGTCAGGTTCATTTTTATTGACGGTGAATACCCGTCAACAAAATTCTTCAGTTCACAAAAACTGTCAACAAAATAGAAAAAGCCATTAAATAATTTTCTTGATGGTTAATCCTTAGACAAATTGAATTTTCCCGACCACCTAGCCTTGAGGGGATTTGCCTGATGGTTACTCGTTAGAAAAAATAAACCTAACAGTTTATTTTATTTTTCTGACAGTTTTCAACCGTGGGAAATATCTGTTTCGTAGTAGTGCATGGCTCCTCGGTGTTGTTCCCTACTTCGGTAGCCATGGCTAACCGTGCTTCCATCAACCCCTAGGATTTTCTATACGGAGATTTTGATGATATGCCTTTTGTTTTTTTAGATTTGGTCTGGATTTACATTACGAGGTTGGAGAGGACCTCGTGGCTAGCTATACATGCTTAACACAGGATAGGGATTCCATTATAGCAAAGACGTAAGGTGAACTTCAGCACCTCAATGGTTTTACTCTTTTACTCAATGGATTCCATTATACCCTTTTCTTTTACTCTGTCATGATTCTTGCATCTTTCTTGATAGGGCACATATATGCCATTTGATATGCAGAGACTTACGATTTTGCCTGAGGAATCTGTTCCTTCCAATTTTGCTTTGACCAAATGATCCAATAGGAAATGTATTTCTTAAAAGCAGAAATTATGTTGTGTCCTAATTGCTAAATCAGATTTGAAAACCAACGTTTTTTTCACAAGGATGGAATTATTTTGCACATCATTCAAGGCCAAGCAGGTGGCCCCTTGGGCAGTATTTGAAGCGACTAAGGGGGTGATCGTTTTAGCGATGGCTTCTGGCTTTTAGCTGAAATTTCATTGTAGTTAGTTTTTTTTACTATAGCTGATTTAGTTTTTTGAGCATAATTAAATTTAAAAAAATGTAAAAATAAAAAAAATATGTTAGCCCATCACGGATAATGCAAAGGAACACGGGAAAAAAAGAAAAATGCAAAAAAGCTCAAAAAATCTAAAAAAATTCAGAAAAAGATAAATTACTGAATAGTGAAAAAAAAGCTGAAGCTAGAAGCTAAAGCTGAAAAAAAGCTGAAACGAGCGGGGCCTAAGTGGTCTAATTGCTAAATCATATTTGAAAGCCAATGTTTTTTCATAGGGATGGAATTATTCTGCACACAATTCAAGGCCAAGCAGGTGGCCCCTTTGGGCAGTCTTTGAAGCAACAAATAAGATGGAAAATCATGGACATTGTTAAGTGCTCAGACATTTTTGATGTGTTTTCTCCACATGGAAATCTTTTCATGTTATACCTTTTCGGTTTCATTAATGTTCTGAATAACTGAAAAGATATTTGAATTAGTTTTATCTCTCTCGGTTTACTGAAGGAAGAAATTGTGATTTTGGAATGATTTGCACTGTTGCTTTGTATTCAATAGGCCTAGCTGGTGGCCCCATGGCAGTCTTTGAAGCAACAAACGAGATGGAAAATTGGGGGGCATAGTTAAACGCTCAACAATTTTTGTCAGATTAATCTTAGATGGTTTTTTGCATGCTGTGTTGTCAGATTCAACACCAATTATGTCCTATCATGTGTCGTTTTGGTGATATGTTAAGTAGAGGAATGGCATCAAAAGGAAGTAAAAATCGCATCTCAAATATATTGTTCTATTTATACTTTCTGCCAGCCAGATAATCATGTTCCCTTCCCTTTTCCGTTGCGCTAAATGATCTCTCCTGATTTGATTTATATATACTTATCTTTGTCTTTTTAGTTGTTCTGAATGATCTCTACTAATTTTGGGTAAAAATCTGCTTCTTGGTAACTATTTTTTTTCTTTTCCTTTTCAGATGACATCAATCAATAGCTGAGAAAAATGGTCATTTCTTTATACAAATGATGTTGCTTGAAATTATTTATTACTTCATGGCGATATTCCTCTGTTGTAAGGATAGGTACAGTGGTACACACATCAAACATATTAGGTTGCAAAGTTCATTGCTACAGCACAATCTTTAGTCCTATTATCAAAATAATTTGAGTTGCCCAAGCTTTATCAATCCTATGTATGGTATCGTATAATTTTTATAAACACAGAGCTTTCGTATGTAAATTTTGTTTTAGCACTTGAAGCTGATAGAAATGCTCATAGGTGTCATTCCAGGCACTGAAATGGGAAGCATATGCTTCCCTCTACCGGCGCTGCCGCCGCCCGCCCGCCTCTCCGCCCCCACAGGACCGCCGCCGCCGCCCTCCCGCCTCTCCGCCCCCACAGGGCCGCCGCCGCCACCCTCCTGCCTCCTCTCCCCCACAGACCGGCACCGTTTCTGCCCGCCTTTCCTTCCCCACAGACCGGTGCCACCAGGGGCGGAGAGAGGGGCGGCCAGGGGGGCCTGGCACCCCCCAACCTTCTACTAATCCCTCAGCTGTTGTAGAAGGCTGCGTCATCCTTCAGTCAGACGATACAACAGGCTGTCCTCCTAGCGAGCAAGCATTGCATCGTCTCGTCAGTCGCTGGTCGCCTAGCTTCACCGTAGTTGTGATTGCCGATCTTCATAAAGATCCATGTGATCGAACTGCCCGGTGTATGTGTGCGCCATGCATGCTACTTGCTCTTGTTTCTGTGTCCTCTGTTGTTCCCTTGTGGAGACTCTGGTGTTCAGTACTTTGCAAATATTAAGCAGAGAGCTATGTGTATTGTTTCGTTTAGCATCGAATTAAGCGTGATGAACAATATTTAGTATCGCTCGTGCTTCTACCGGTAGCTTGCAACGTTTCACTTTGTAATTTCTTTGGTTTGGTGTTGAACACGGAGGACGCGTCTAGATAACACATGGAATGGATTCCTGATGGACTGGATTTATGAATGGCGTAACGATGGTTCTGATAATTTCCGTAATACCTAGTTGAGTACTTTGAGTATCAGCACAGGCCTGTAAATGCCATATTACATTCGATAAATGTCTGAAAGGCTCCAACCGGTTCGACTAACAAGTGCATTACCATCACTTGCTAATATAACAAGTGGACTAGTTAAGACTGGTAAAGATTCATCTTATCCTATAGTGGACATGTTGTTAAGATTAGTCTTAACTCTTCCTGTTTCAATTGCAACCACCGAGAGATGTTTTTCAGCTATAAAACTTGTGAAGACGCGACTTCGAAGTACAATGGAAGATAAATTTCTACGAGATTGTTTGGTAATTTATATTAAAAAGGAATTGATCACAAAGATTAGTAATAATGATATTATTAAGGTCTATGATTTTGCTGGTAGTTATAGAGCTAAGTTTAAGTTAATAGAGATGTAATTTTCTTTGCATTGTAATTTGCGAAACATATTACTCTGATGTGTGACTATTGGATCGGTAAATCCGGCATAGTTCATTGGTTCTACTCTACTTGTTGTCCATGTTGCCCCCCTATGCCCAATTCTTGGCTCCGCCCTTGGGTGCCACCGCTGCTGCGCCTTCTTGGCTTCTTCTCCAATCCCGGTCTTCGTCCCCTATCTCACCTTGCGCCTTGCGGTGAAGCTCGTGAGGCAATCGAAGGTATGGATCAATTCCCAAATCCTTGTTCTATACCTCAAATTGCATGGTAATCTATTTGGATTCATGGTTGGTAGTGGCCGATCTGGCAATGGCAATGCTTCTGTCACTGTGGGCTCTGGCTTGTCAACAGATGATTGTTATGATTGAAACAATAGATGTGATATTTGATCTGTAGGAATCATGGTTGATGTGTTCAGCTTGGAAGTGTAAAGGGTGAAGCTAAGTTTTATTCTAGTTTCATGGTGCGATCATTAATAGTTATATGATTTGGTAGTAGCTTGAACCCATGGGGTCGATTTACGCATCCACAATCGCAAATAGTGTCGAGATTGATATAATGAATTAATGATATTTGATAGCAATGATGTTTGTTATGCGCCTTACCTATTTTTAAGTGCGGAATTGGACATTTTAGATAGCTTTAATTCTGAAAGCGAAACTAGAATACCAATGCTCACAGGATGCGTGTAGAAGATATCTTGTCTGTTGAATCTTGTTTCCATAAGATTCATTTCTTGAACATGAGTATAGACAATGACTTATACATTGTTGGTTTTCTGACCTGATGATCTGAAACAACTTAAAAAAATTGGATTTGCCGTTGTTCTGTTTGCCCTTTCCTCTCCCTCCTTCCCTCTTTTCCCATCGTGCCCACCTCCTCCTTATCACTGCCTGTGGGCGCCCCATTCCTTTTCGCCCGAGCGCCCCCACCCGGCAGCCTCCTCCTCCCCATTTCTTTCTCCCCCTTTCCTGTGTGCGCTCGCTCTGTCATTTCTTCTGTCTTCTCCCGAGCGCTCACCTGCTCCTCGCCCATACCGCCGCCCCCGGTATTCCTCCTCTGCCCCAGTTTTCTGCCGGTGCTGTCCGCGCCCATGTCCTGCTCCATTCATCAGCCCCCATCCTCTTCCCCCTTCCACAGCTAGGAGTAGCCACTCCCGAGCTGCCGTTACTCCCCCCTGCGCCCTCATCCCTCAACCGCTCCCCTCGCCCGTGCGCGTTTTCTCCGCCGCCGTCGCTGCTCCCGGCCACTCCGGTGACGACCTCTGCAATCCAACCACACCACGGCGAGCCACCGGCCACCCTCCACCTCCCCGTGCAGTTAATTGAAGAAATGTTGCCGGAAGACGCCTCAATTGCTCCTTCCCCGATTCCGGCCGGCCACCACCATCTCCGTCGCCGATCCTTCCTTGGCCTTCCCTGCTCCGATTCCTTGGTGCTGGAGCATCCTCGCGACCTCCCGAAGCTGTCCCTGGCACCAAATCGGGTCTTCCTCCCCTCCAGCGAGCCGCCCACGACAACCACCCCGCGCCACCATGGGTTCGTGCCGCCAGGCCACCTCGGCCTCTCCCTGCTTCCACCGACTGCATGGTGAGCTTCCTCGAGCCTTCCTCGTGCTTGTACTCTCCTCGCTTTCCTCTCCCTCCCCTCCCGACGCCGCCGCCTCTTTTCCCCTCCCTAGTCGGCCGTCGCAAGCCGCCGCCGCAGGCCCTGGAGCTGCTCCGGCCGATGCGATGCCACCTCTAGGCTCACCAAGCCCCTGGACTCGTTTGGACTACAGCTTCCCCCTCTCTGGCCTCCCAGCGCCGGCGCCATCAGCACTGCCCATCACCGGCCGCCCCCTCTGCCCTTCCAATCCCAACCGAAAGCCACCTCTCCCTCTCTGTACTACCTCTCTGCTGATGAGGTGTATGGCTTGTGGGCTCAGCCCATCTAATTAAGGGACAAATTCATTTGGCAAAGGCTTAAGTGATTGTGTAATAGCATGTATACTCTAGTTGCAGATATGGATAGCTATTACTCCCAGGCGTTAGAACTTCATGAAAGTCCTTTACCAACTCCAAAAAAAAAAATGCCAGTATACATCCGTTTGATTCGCTTCAACGCCCTGATTTCATTTCCGGAGTTCAATAGCCCAAAATCCATTCCCATAAATCCCAAACCAGCCCATTTGAATATTTATTGCATTTTATTTCTTTTAGTAGTTGTTATTTTATGTTTCCTAGCTTGTATAGATGCAAGCCCGGATTGATTTTTGTTTTCGATGTGTTTGCATTAGTTTACGAGGTTTCAGGCGATCGTCCAAGATTAGAGCAGGTTTAGAGGTGTTGTTCAGGACCCCGAGCTAACTCAAACAATTTACGAGATCATGGAAGTTTCGGATACGCAAGGCAAGTTACAATTCCTTGACCATGTTGAAATCCCATTTAAACTATGTATTTATGATATTTGCATTATTGTTAGTTGTGAAATGCTAGTTTGCATAAAATAAAATGTTTAGAATGACATGGTATTTAGATATTTCCTACCACTGACAAATGCCCTGTTAAATTGATGCCATACCTTGATAGCCCTAGAGATAATTATATAATTATAGAAATAATTGTAGACTATATACTTTTTGTGCAAATTCTTTACACTACTAAGGTTGTGGCCGTGGGCCGGTAGATTTGGAAAACCCAAGCTAGGGTAGGGTGGTATGGGACACCGTACCCTAGAATGGTTGTACTGGCATGTGCAGTTTAGGGTAAGGGTGTGTGGGAAACCCCAAGACGGTCTGCGCCCACCGCTTTACCAGGAGTTTGTGCAGTGTAGGGTAAGGATGTTGTGGGACACCGCGAGACGGTCTTCGCCCACCGCTTTACCTGAAGTTGGAGGTTGCGGACCTCGAGAAAATGCAAGGACTAGACCCTTATGCCGAGCAAATGACATAGTGACCGCTCGACCACAGGTGTTGATTTGTCAACCCTGGTTTAGTACCTGCTCAACTCAGGCAGAGTGCGACTTGAGAGTCAGTGCGGGTTGCGGACCCCGGGCCAAGAGTTGAGCAGCGAAACGACCCGGTTCCTTAACTCAGTCATGAGGGTTAAGGTTGCGTGTGGGTGAAGTTGGGCAACTCTGCAGAGTAAATTAATGGAGCTGTGTCACTTGGGTGACTCTAGTTGCGAAGCTTAAGTAGTTTTTACCAGTGTTTTAACCGGACTAGTTGGTTAATTAACTTTTCATGAAAACCCCCTAATCTTAAGGAGTAGTTGTCGTTGCTCGAATTTTTTTTAAACTGTTTACAAATAAAACTGCATCCACATAAATTAATAAACAAAGTATACTCCTTCCTTTGAAATTCCATGCATGCAGATAAATTAAGATCTACCATTGTGACTTGTCGATACGGTTGATTGTACTCAAACTTGCTATATTACCACCCCTTGGATACGGAAGAAGCAAGCGCATTCAAGTGTTCGTGTTAGGGTTGCGACCGCACCCAGGCGTTCCTGTGGGTGTTCTCTTCGGTTCTTCTAATTGTAAGTTGTACTTTGGGCTCGGACGCCCATAGAACTGATATCTGACCATTAGGTCTTAAATTTTTGTCAAGCTAATACATTTTAAATGCTCGTAAGCAGACTCGATGCACCTTCTGCCCGCAGCAGAACTCCTGGGCTGTTGCAGGATGTACGGCGCTCTTGTTCCCGACAACGGGGGCGTTACATGATCCTTCCAACTTGATGTCTTGTCTGCTGTAATCCCACTTCAATGGCTCCTTTTTTCTGAACTGCTCCTATGTAATTCTTTTGCAGGAGAGCACATTGTCTTACTAGTGTAGAAGTGGATGCTGCTGAAATTCTTCCATGTGCCTTGGCAACTCATTTTGGCCTTGGCAGTGATTGCCTATTTGGCTATTTAGATTCTTAGTGCATCACCATATACTTATGTCTTTTGCCCTTTGAAGTTGGTTGATGTAAACTGCGTAGCCTTGTAAGTCCTCAACTATTGCTTGAAATTTTTATTTTTATGGTTTAGATTTTGAAGCAAAGATTTTTGTGAAGCACATCAAATTTTAATGTATAACTCTACATCTTCTCAATTCCAGTTGACCTGCATGTTTTAGGCCCATAATGCACCAAACTCATTTGTACCTGTGGAAAGTTCTCCTTACTGGCCAAATATGTGTTCCATTATGCTTTAGATATTCTGAACCCAGCAAATATGTGTTCCATTATGCTTTAGATATTCTGAACCCAAGACTTTGTATGATATTGATAGATTTTCTTTGGAAACCAGTCAAGATCAACCATGTTGTAGTATTTGGAAAATTTTCATTCTTCTTGCTTTAAATTGATGCTATGAACTACAAAGAAAAATACAAAAACAAATTCCAATTATTTTCTCTATTTCACTGTCCGAACGTATATGGTCAGTGATGATTGAGATTATGTGCTTGAGCTCAATTTCTTCGGACGAATGTCTGGTTGCAAGTCTTTGCGACTTTGCCATGCCAGTCTGGCAGAAACAGAGCATAGTTCTTTTTCTTGTTGTCATCCAGGAGAACAGTTGTCACTGGAAAAGTATCAATTTCCTTAATGGTCAACCTGAACAAATGTTGAAATGATTATATTGCTTTCTTTTTCATCCTGAAGCAAAAGATGTTGGCATTCTATGGGAAGTATCAGTACATCCTAGGCTGTCAACTGATTAAATTGGCTATCCTCTGACATGTACATTGCATCATGTTAATGGCCTTGATACTATATCTCCAAAAGCTTGGCTTAGTATGGATTTTTTTTAGTGGCAGGAGTCTACAGAGTTGAGCTGGTTTTCTTAGTTTAGTTAAGCTGTGCGCTGATGCCATGTTTAACTATGGATTTTCGTTGCAATTTTGTTTAGTAATTACCTTAACAGTGAAGTTGCAGGCTCACATCACATGGTCACTTGGTCAGTAGAATTTCTTCATCGGCTCATGGATGTATCAATTCCTTTGAAACATATGTAGGCGTGTAGCAACTCACAGTCAGGAAAACTGACGAAGACAGATAGGGCAGTTGATGGGATTTTTGGGTTTGGACAGCATCAACTGTACCCTCTTGGACAGCATCAGTTGTTGCATGTCGCTGTCAGAAAGAACTGTTTCCATTTGTGCGGGTATCCTATTCTCTTGATCAATGATATGATATTCTCTTGATCAGTGAGTGTTACAAAATTTCTAATTCACAATACTTGTAATGGACTCAATTTTAGATGAATATTGATATTCTCTTAATCAATGATAGCAGCTCAATGCAAATAAATTGCCAGATCAATGATACATTGATACTACTTACCTTTGTTACTCATTACTTATTGTTGGACACTAGACAATACACTGTTACTACTTCTCTAGTTTGATGGTTATTTACTTCCAGTGACAGACTGACAGTGAGTGGAACCGAACCATATACTTCTCTAGTTATACTGCCTAGTGTAGAAATATTAATTTTGGGTTTCTATTATTCATTCAATAACTTTGGGTTTTAATTGATATGTTTTTGTAGGGCGAGCTAATAACCGAGGCTAAGCTCTGCTGACATGGTTAAAGATGGCTCGCTGCTGGTTTTTGCTAGACAAGATCTGCGTTGTGAACTTATGATGTGATGTTAATGTAATGAAGTCAAATGAAGTAGTGATGTACATGGCTATGAGAAACTCTTACTTTTAGACTGTGTGGCATGTAGCTAATACTTGTTTAACTAATCTCTATCATTTACTTGCTACTTTGCTAGTTAGAATTTACTACTTGCTTAATGTGTCCCTGTCATTGTGTGAAATTTGCTTGTTAGCCTACTAATGTAATTCCATTGCAGACATATATATGGTTTTTATTTTCGCGCATTATCTGACTAAATATTCGTGACTAAGACTAACCGTATTCGGAGCAGCATATATTCAAATTGGTTCATGTACACTTCTTAATTCAAATCACCATTCAAAAAGCCGATCTTTACATCCATCTATTGAAGCTCCAAATCATAAAGCACCACAAGAGCCAAAATGATTCTCAAAGAGTCCTTGTTTGAACCTAGATAGAAGGTCTCCTTATAGTCAACACCTTTCTTCTGAATGTAATCTTTGGCGAAATGTCTAGTCTTGCACCTTTCAATGTAGCCCATTGAGTCGCATTTGGTCTTAAAGACCCATTTACATCTAACTTGGTTTGAACCTTGAGGCAGCTCGACTAGTTCCCAAACTTTATTGTCATCCATTGATTTTTTTTTCAACTCTTCTTTCATGGCATCAAACCAATTTTTAGAATTATCACACTCCACGACTTGCTTAAATGAGACTAGATAATTTTCAATACTCAAGTCACATACATGCTCAAGTGAATAAACCACATAATCATCTGAAATAGCTGGTCTTTTCTTCCGTACAAACCTTCACACTATCTTTTCATGTGGCATTTCCTTTTCAATTGTCACTTGATCATTAGTAGTTGGTTCATTAATTGTGTCTTCTGCAGTGTTGTGTGACTGTGATACAACAACGCTAGGACATGGCTTGACTGAATTTCTTTGATCCACATTTCATGGATCGCCACTCCCACTGATCTCACCATTCTCAATGAGCCAAGCATTTCCAGACTACAATTCTTGCACTATGATTAGAACAGTAAAACCTATATCCTTGCATTGAGCTTCTTTTCATGTGGATTATATGCTCTTACTTTTGTAGGGCAACCCCAAACATGTAGGTGCCTCAAGCTAGGTTTCCTTCCTATCCACATTTCATAAGGAGTCTTAGGAACTAATTTACTAGGAACCCTATTTAATAAGTACGCAGCAATCCTTAATGCATGCATCCACAAACATATGGGTGCATTGCTATAATTTAACATGCTCCTAACCATTTCCATGAGTGCACGATTCCGCCTTTCAGCTATCTCAGTTTGTTGAGGCGTTCTGGGCATTATGTACTATGCACAAATGCCTTGGCTTTCAAAAACCTTTGCAAATGGACATGGATATTGTCCAGTTTCACCAACCTTCCCAAATATTCACCGCCTCTATCAGACCTCACCACCTTTACTTTTATATCTAGCTACCTTTCCACCTCATCGATGAACACCACTAGGATGCTCGCGGCTTGAGACTTTTCATGTAGCAATCCCAAGACTCATCAATAAAGGTGATGAAATATTTTTCACCACCCCAAGATGGAACATCAAATGGACCACAAGTACCAACTGTAATAGCTCACTACTTCTTGTAGCTGGTTTCTTTAGTGTGTGAGATTTGCTTTCCCTTAATGCAATCCGCACATACATTCTAGTCAATAAAATCTAACTCAGTTAAGATTTTGCTTTTCACTAACCTCAAAACCCTTTCTTTGGATATGTGACCCAATCTTTTATGCCACAAGAAAGTAGAGCGCTCATTATGTGTACTATGCTTATTACCAGTTTTATGTTCAACATGAAATATATATTTAGAAAAATCAACATTAAGATTGAAGCGGTATAAGCCATCAATTAAAGCACTAGAACCACAATAGTTAGTACTTATATAATGAGAACATACCATCTCCAACCATAAACATAAAACTTATTACATCCAACTTTCCCATAGACACTAAGAGGTTGTTTGGTTTGTAGCTGAATCTTGCCACACTTTGTCACACTTCAAGTTAGGCAAGTTTGACCAAGTTAGACGCCATTTGGTACATAGCCACACCTATGGTAAGATTCCTTTTCTGCCATCTAGGTCCCACACGTCAGTAACTCAAAAAAAGTGTGGTAAGATTCTCTTTTACTAGCAAAAGTGTTGCGCCAAATTTGATGACCTAACCTTAGGCAAGTTTGGCAAAAATTTTGTGGCAAACTTTCGCAGCCTTAGTATATCAACCAAACAAGTCCTAATTTTCTAGTACATTTAGGAACATAAAAGACACTCTTTAAATCAAAGTGTTGGCGGGTGTCATAGCTCAGCTCTTTATTTCAAAATTATCGGTGAAAATATTATTAAAAAATAAATTAATTTAAAATAAAAACAAGTGTTATATGGTTGTCTGAATTTTGAGGATTTTATTTGCCTATTTTCAGCTTTTAAAAAGGCTTTTCTTAAAAGTAATTTAATTAAAAATATGAAAATATTATTAAATAAAGGGTATTTTGAATTTCACTAAAGATCCTATTTCAAATAAATATTTTAAAGCAATTGGCTTTTTTGTGTTTTTTTAGAATTTAAAAAAGTTAATTTCAAAGCTAAAATAATTTTATGTACAAAAATAAAGACTAACTTTAAGTTAAAAATATCTTTTCTAAGTCTAAAAAAGCTCTAGGAATTTTTGTGAATTTTTTTGGAATCTTTAGACTTTATTTGTTATTTTCTAAGTGTTTTCAAAGTTCCTTAGATTTTATAAAAATTAAAAGCAATCTAATCTCAACTTTCTCTCAGGCCAACATGTGTTCAGCCTGGATTACATCCAGCATCGCTCGATCTAATCCCGGCCGTCCACTTCCACTTAACCCTTTCTCTCTCTCTCTCTCTCCACCAACGGGTAGATCTTGCCAAGTGCCACTTGTCGCCTATCTGTTCACCGCCCTCTCCCTTCTCTCCTCTTTCACCAACCGGTGGGGCACGACTGTCATCACCTTTCTCCCTCCTTCTCCTTCTTCTGACCATCCGCCATTATCGTTCTCCCTAAGCTCTTAAATTCGAACGTTACTTTCTATTGGACTGAAGAAAATGCTGCCACTGAAGACCCCTCTACATTCCCTACTTCCTCTGCCAGTTACTCTCGTCTTAAAATCTTGTCATCAACCACGATCGTGCGCCACCACTGTAGGATCAAGGATAACCGACTAGAAGGGGGTGAATAGGAGGTTTTAAAATTTTTGCCTAAATAAACAAGTAATATCAATTTCAACACTAGACAAGAATACTAGAGGAAATTACTCTACTCAATTATAACAATTCTACCCAAACAATTCAATAAACTACAAGTGATGAGGGCACCCCCATTACACACACATCTGCCACTCCAAGCATACATGAGAATCTCCAAGAACCTAATGGCCCAACGACGAGGGCAAGAGCCAAGTTTTTAAACAAACAGGTGACTTTGTTTCTTAAAGAGTTTCTTTTAATTGATGATGAACTTGGAATACTACCGCATGCTAGTACTTTATGTATTCTTAGGTATGAATCATCTGAAGACTTGGGAGAGCAAAAGGGAGGAGTCCAAGGACTAAAACTATAAGTTTTGGATAAGATTTTCAAGCCCAATTCATACCTCCCACAAGGCCAATTAGATTCAAACTCGGAATCAACTCAGAATTCAATTCGGATTCGGTTCGAGACAGCCAGTTACTAAAAAGGTCATAACTTTCACAAACAGAGTCCAATTCAGGCGTTCTTGTACTCGTTGGAAAGATAATTTCAAGGGCTACGCAATAGATCTAGCCCTAGCATCAAATTCATCACAGATAAAAAGTTATGACCAAAATAATACGACAACTGTAATATCTAGTTTCCTTTTTTAAGAGTTCGTATCTAAAACCATATAGGGTTGAGTTGTACTAGGGTTGGGGACTCTATAGACGTCCCAAGAGGCTATATAAGCCATGTATTGGCAGCCTTAGGAGGGGGACCAATTTTATGCATCAGATTGAAACATAGCTATTGCTTGTTCTTTCAACATCAAAGTTCATGCGAGGACTTTGGGAGAGAATTAGGCGATCCATTGTTTGTTCTGCAATTCAGGGTCAAGTCGTCGTTCCATTGGGAATTGGGGACTTGGCGTTCGTCGTTTGTGGTCTCGCAGCGAACAATTATCCGGTGTGTTTTGGGCATATTCCGAAGAGTTGAGGGTTCGTGCATGGGCACGATTGTTCAGCTAGCAACAATCGTCTGCTTCGCATCAACTATCTACGGTTCCTCACTGAGAAGATTGGGACCCTTCCCCATATCATATGGTATCATATTCTAGGTTTACTCGGTGAGAATTTCTTTACCCGTAGTTATATTTGTTTTTCTGTCCTATCTTCCATTAAACCAAAAATTGTAATACTAAAACCGTAATTTAATCTGTTTATTTCTTGTGCGTTTTGTTAAGTTTTCGTCCATTAGAGTTTTGTTTTCGTGATGATACGTGTGTTTCCTTTTGCATTGCTTAATCTTTGTGTCCACATAAACCCTACAAAATTGTTGATTGAATCCCTCAATTAGCAACTAAAAAGTGTAAATTGCATTTACTTTTGAATCCTAAATTCCTTACTGTTCAATTTGCTCTCAAGAGATCCATCCGAATTCTCTTTGGGGGAGAGTTTGATATAGTATCCACTTCCTTCAAAACCGAGAGTTAGCTGTGGTTTGGCTTCAAAAAAACAAATCACTACTTGTGTTAAACCCTAGCTGACCGAAAAGAAAGAATTGCTACAGTTGAGCTTCACATATATCTTTTCATCATTTGAGACTAGCTTTTGATATTGCCGTTAGGGCTGTTCTTGAGTAATATTTACGCTTGCTGAATTCTTGAATTTGTGTAAAGGGAAGATAACACTAGTTCGGCCAAACAAAAAAAAAGGGAGTAAGCTAAAAAAAGAAAAGAAAAAAGAAGAAGAAGAAAGCCTGAAAGTTTCCTGCGATTTGATCAAGAAACAGTGAAAATAGAAAGTGTTGGCCGAAACTCTGTGAAAAAAAAACCCTACTTCATATTTTCAGCTTGTGCACTTATTCTCATAGAGCAATCTTGTGCCCTTACATTCATAACTATTGCAATTAGCTAGCGTCTCTCCTTGTACTTAGTGCAAAACGAGCTAGTTATTCATCTCAATTTCAGATTGCCTCTTTCTAGCTCATTTCCTCTGTTTGCATTAAGTCCCATTTATCGTTGCGTGTGCGTTCATACATTTCACTTTAACCAATTGGATCAGCACATAGGCAAATACTCTAGCTTGGATCATTACTTAGCTTTACAATACCTTGAATATCAGATTGCATAGGTTATCCACATACCTGTTCAAGCTCCACCTACACCTGTTTGTGTACTCCCTTGCTCTTGGTTACGCTCATACATTACTGGGTTGAGGTCATTCGCTGTCACAGGTGTCGATTTGCTGTCCTTGATTCACTTTGGAACGGTAAGCTTGCCTTGTTTTCAAGACAGTAAGTTGCAAGCATAGAGAAAGCTTTTGTTTTACTAACCCAGATATAACCTCGTTTCTTGTTTGTTAGTTGTTTCCATGTCAGTCACGAGGAGGATCCACCTAATCCGGAGGCGCCGGTTACGTGGATCGAGTACACTCGGTTGCGCGAGATGCTCCAAAAACAACTTCATGATGGTGACAATGGCGTGCGCGATGAGCTCGGGGAAGTTCAGACTGGACTGAACAACCTTGGGGAGGAGGTCACACAATTACGTACGAGCATCAACAATAACTTTCTAGAGCTACATGCTATGTTCGCACACCACAATCTACGTGGGGGTGCACCCGCTGAAGCCACAAGTGTGCACGGTCCTCCGGCCGTTTTCCACAATGAGACCGAGGAGGAACGTGCTCTTCGTCTGGATGAGGAGCAACGTCAACGACAAGCGCGTCGCATGGCAGTGCTGCCAAACATCGGGATGGCAGCCGCAACACGCCCTCATGCACATGGGTCGGGCCGAGGCAACGACGGCCAGGGTGGAGGTGTACCACAGGGTGCCCACGGAGCAGGTGTGCATCGTGCTGACGCGACGGGCGTCGGGATGATGATTTCCCCGTCGATGACTACGATGAACGACAGCGCCACCACCGCAACAACGTGCAGCGTCCTCGCCACGACGACACCGAGGATCTTGTCGCTAAGCCCAAATTTACTCTTCCTATATTTTCAGGTGGTACAAATGTGGAACAATACCTCACTTGGGAGCTGAAAGTTGATAAGTTGTTTCGGATGAACAACTATTCCAATGAGAAGAAGTTGTTGCTTGCGTCCAATGGCTTGGATGATTATGCCACACATTGGTGGGAGCAGTTCATCCGTAAGCGCATGGAGCGCCATGAGTTGCCGATTATAACCTGGGAGCAAATGAAGCAGCATTTGTGGGCACGCTTTGTACCTCGCCACTACAAGCGCTCACTATTTGAGAAATTGACAGGGCTGCGACAAGGTATAAAATTAATTGATGAATATCATAAGGAAATGGAGACTATCATGATACATGTAGATGTCCGTGAGAATGAAGAACAGACCATGGCAAGATTTCTAGCTGGCATGAATCATGCTGTCAAGCGCATTGTCAATCACCATCCCTATAATGATATGATTGAGTTGCTGCACCAAGCACGCGAAGCCGAGCGACAAGTAATTGAAGACGCCCGGTTTGCTGCCAAGTCACGTTCTTCAGCCAGTCCGGGACAACCATATAACAACAACCAACCAAACAAGAGCACTTCGGCTACAAGCAATTCGGCGATGCGCAGTTCCGCAAGTAAGAAGCTGGAGAGTACACCATCACCGGTGCGTCAACCTATGGCGCCCGCGGCTAGTGTGACCTCGTCTATGGGGTCGACAGGACGTTCACGTGACATTATTTGCCGCAAGTGCAAGGGCGTTGGCCATTTTTAGAGGGACTACCAAAATGTCAGAACTATGCTTATCACAGAGGATGGCGGTTATGTTTCAGCTAGTGATGATGAGTCGCCCGACGCACAGGCAGTCTTGCACACTAATGACATAGAACAATGTGAGTGTGATCCTGAGTTCCCTAACACTGAGCAGTATTCCATTGTTTGCATGCCCAAGGTGCTTAGGGTGATGCCATCGCCATCACTCGAACAGCGGTGCAATTTGTTTCAGACTTGGGCAAAGCTTGATATGGGTAAGGTGTGCAAAGTGATCATTGATGGCGGAAGTTGTCACAATCTGACTAGCAATGATATGTGTCATAAGTTGGGTTTGAAGTACTTGCCGCATCTGCGTCCTTATCATGTGCAATGGTTGAGCGACAAGGAGGAAGTGAAGGTGAACTATATGATGCGTGTGAAGTTTTCTATTGGGAAGTACACCGATACTGTGCACTGCGATGTTGTGCCTATGACGATGTGTCACTTGCTCTTGGGACGGCCATGGCAATATGACCATTCCGCTCTTCACGATGGGCGTACAAATCGCTACACATTTCAATGGAACAATATGGATGTCATCTTGAAGCCGGTTACACCGCAACAAATTGTCACTTCCTCCATGCAGAAAATTGAGATGCACGTTGAGAGTGCACAAGCGCGAGAGAACCATCTGAGTAGTAACAAGAAACGTGAGGGAGCAAAGAATTTAGCAATGTTAGCCACCAAATCAGATATGAGAGAATTCAGCGTGAATCCTAATTTGGTGCACATTGTGCTGCTATACAAAGACGCATTGCTTTCAACTAACGACTTAACTTCTCTTCCTAGTGGTGTTGTTTCTGTTTTGCAGGATTTCAGCGACGTCTTTCCAGAGGAGGTACCAGCTGGGCTCCCACGACTCCGGGGGATAGAACATAAGATCAACTTGATTCCAGGAGCGTCGCTGCCGAACCGACCACTATACCGCACCAATCCCGAGGAAACAAAGGAAATTCAGAAACAAGTACAAGAGCTTCTCTCCAAAGGGTATGTACGCGAAAGCTTAAGCCCTTGTGCTGTTCCTGTTATTTTGGTTCCAAAGAAAAATGGTTCATGGCGTATGTGCGTCGATTGTCAAGCGATTAATAATATCACAATTTGATATCATCATTCTATACCTCGCTTAGATGATATGCTAGACGAATTGAGTGGTGCTGTTATTTTCTCTAAGATAGATTTACGCAGTGGTTACCATCAAATCAGAATGCATGAAGGGGATGAGTGGAAAACAACCTTTAAAACGAAATTTAGGTTGTACGAGTGGTTAGTCATGCCTTTTGGATTAACTAATGCACCTAGTACATTCATGCGCTTAATGAATCATGTTTTACAGCATTTCATTGGTAAATTTGTGGTTGTGTACTTTGATGATATTTTGATTTACAGTCGCACTGAATCTGAACACATAGACATCTTAGACAAGTTCTACAAGTTTAGCGTGAGAATAAGTTATTTGGTAACTTAGAGAAGTGCACTTTTTGCAAAGATCGTGTCATCTTTTTGGGCTATGCTGTTTCTGCACAGGGAGTTGAAGTAGATGAGTCTAAAATTGAAGCAAATAAAAAATGGCCAACTCCTATGAACGTAAGTCAGATTAGGAGCTTTCATGGTCTCGCTGATTTTTATCGGCGTTTCATGAAGGATTTTAGCACCGTCGCTGCCCCTTTGAATGAACTTACTAAAAAGGGTGTTGAATTTGTGTGGGGGGTAGCGCAAGAAAATGCTTTTGCTGAACTTAAGAGACACTTGACTGAAGCATCGTTGCTTGTTTTACCTGATTTCACTAAAAATTTTGAAATTGAGTGTGATGCTAGTGGATTGGGTATTGGCGGTGTTTTAATGCAAGAGGGTAGACCGGTCACTTATTTTAGTGAGAAACTGAATGGTGCTCAATTGAATTATCCGGTCCATGACAAGGAGCTTTATGCGTTAGTACGCGCGTTAGAAATATGGCAACACTATTTATGGCCTAAAGAGTTTATTATTCATTCTGATCATGAGGCTTTTAAGTATTTAAAAGGCCAAGCAAACCTGAACCGTAGACATGCCAAATGGGTCGAATTCATTGAGTCGTTTCCTTACATTGTGAAATATAAGAAGGAAAGGAAAACGTGGTATCTGATGCTCTTTCTTGGAAAAGTGTGCTTTTAACTCACTTAGAAGTGCATGTCCCTGGTCTAGCGAGTTTGCGTGAGTTATATGCTTATGACCATGAATTTTCTGTTCCTTATGCACATTACAAAGAGGGAAAAGGCTAGGATAAATTTCACATCCATCATGGGTTTTTATTTCGCACTAACAAATTATGTGTCCCAGAATCCTCCGTGCGTTTGCTATTACTGCAGGAATCACATGCAGGTGGATTGATGGGACATTTTGACCGTAAGAAGACGTTGTCTATGCTGAGCGATCACTTTCATTGGCCTAAGATGAGGCGAGATGTGGAGAGGTATGTGCAACGATGCATTACTTGCCACAAAGCGAAATCGACGATACATCCACACGGTTTGTATACCCCTTTACCTGTTCCCAATGCCCCATGGGAGGATATTAGTATTGATTTTGTTGTAGGATTGCTTAGAACTAAGAGGGGGCGCGATTCTGTTTTTGTCATTGTGGATCGTTTTTCGAAGATGGCACACTTTATTCCATGCCATAAGAGCGACAATGCGTCGCATATTGCTAACTTGTTTTTCAAGGAGATTGTGAGGCTACATGGCGTGCCACGTACTATTGTGTCGATCGCGACGTGAAGTTCATGAGCTATACGGAAGGCGCTTTGGGGTAAGCGGGGACGGTTGTTATTTAGCACAATTTGTCATCCCCAAACTGATGGTCAAACAAAGGTAGTGAACCGCACAATTTCGATGCTACTCCGGACCATGATCAAGAAGAATCTGCGCGAGTGGGAGGATTGTTTGCCGCACGTAGAATTCGCTTATAATCGGGCCGTGCATTCCACTACGCAGATGTGTCCATTTGAGGTAGTTTATGGTTTCAAGCCCTTTACACCGCTTGATCTGTTGCCGCTTCCCAGTCAACAACATACTCATATGGAGGCGTCCAAACGAGCTGAATATGTGAAGAAATTACATCTCAAGACAAAAGAAGTGATAGGCGCAAGGTCGGTATTATCTTGACAAGGCGAACAAGAAAAGGAAGAAGATGGTTTTTCAACCAGGTGATTTGGTTTGGGTACACTACCGCAAGGATCGTTTTCCAGAACGTCGCAAGTCTAAGTTACTACCGCGTGGTGATGGGCCTTTCAAGGTGCTTGCGAAAATCAACGACAATGCATATAAGATAGAGCTTCTCGGCGATTACTACGGCGTGATCTCTACGTTCAATGTTGCTGATTTATCACTTTTCTTTGGTGGTGACGATCCAGCGTCGAGGACGATGCCTTTTCAAGAGGGGGAGGATGATGAGGGCACCCCCATTACACACACATCTGCCACTCCAAGCATATATGAGAATGTCCAAGAACCTGAGGGCCCAACGACGAGGGCAAGAGTCAAGCTTTTAAACAAACAGGTGACTTTATTTCTTAAAGAGTTTTCTTTAATTGATAACGAACTTGGAATACTACCTTATGCTAGTACTTTATGTATTCTTAGATATGAATCATGTGAAGACTTGGGAGAGCAAAAGGGAGTAGTACAAGGACTAAAACTATAAGTTTTGGATAAGATTTTCAAGCCCAATTCGTACCTCCTACAAGGCCAATTGGATTCAAACTCGGATTCAACTCAGAATTCAATTCGGATTCGGTTCGGGACAGCCTGACAGCCAGTTACTAAAAAGGTCATAACTTTCACAAACGGAGTCCGATTCAGGCGTTCTTGTACTCGTTGGAAAGATAATTTCAAGGGCTACGCAATGGATCTAGACCTAGCACCAAATTCATCACAGATAAAAAGTTATGACCAAAACAATATGACAGCTGTAATATCTAGTTTCCTTTTTTAAGTGTTCGTATCTAAAACCATATATAGTTGAGTTGTACTAGGGTTGGGGACTCTATCGACATCCCAAGAGGCTATATAAGCCATGTATTGGCAGCCTTAGGAGGGGGACCAATTTTATGCATCAGATTGAAACATAGCTATTGCTTGTTCTTTCAACACCAGAGTTCATGCGAGGACTTTGAGAGAGAATTAGGCGATCCATTGTTTGTTCTGCAATTCAGGGTCAAGTCGTCGTTCTATTGGGAATTGGGGACTTGGCGTTCATCGTTTGTGGTCTCGCGGCGAACAATTATCTTGTGTGTTTTGGGCGTATTCCGAAGAGTTGAGGGTTCGTGCATGGGCACGAGTGTTCAGCTAGCGACAACCGTCTACTTTGCATCAGCTATCCACGGTTCCTCACTGAGAAGATCGGGACCCTTCCCTATATCAACAAGCACTAGCAATCACAAGCAATATATAAAAATGCTAAGAAAGAATAAAAGATCACAATGACAAACGATATTTTCCAGTGGTATCGAAAACTTGCCGGTCTTCACAAATCCACGTTGAGGAAAGCCCAAACACCCTTAGACCGGCTCCACGAATTAAGCAAAACTCCTCGATCACTAGTGGTAGCTCTTCCTACTCTCCGGAGATGGCGAGCTCCGATCCACTCACAAGTCGGCCCGGGCTTCTTCGCAATCTTCCTTGAAGAAGTCACCGGCAATCAATCTTCCCGCCGTCTAGGTGCCGGTAAGCACCAAGAGAATAGACCACCAATTTCACTTGACGACACTCAAGTGCACAATGGATCAACTAGAATTGAATGCACTTGAATAATCAGAACAACTCAAAAATGTGCTCAAGAGAGAAAAAGAGAGTGGTGTGAATACTCTAGGGCTCAAATGTGTTCAATGCAAATTCAGCAACCTGCCTAAGTATAGGTGGAGGGGTATTTATATCCTCACCAACCAAAACTAGCCGTTGCTAAAAATCATTCTGAAAAATTCAGGAAAATCGGAATTACCACCGTACAAAGTGCGATATTACCGCACTTTTCTGTAGCACACAGTAACGGCTATGTCAGAAGGAACAGAACTAGCCGTTGGATTTTTGTGCGGTATTACCGCCGTTGTAAGTGTGGTATTACCGCACTGCGGTAATACCGCAGGTCAGTGCGGTACTACCGCACAGCAGTAGTTCCGCCGTGCTATTCCCAGTATTACCGATTTCTGGCCAGTTATGTTTTTCTCATGGTGCTTTCTGAAAATTACATACCAGAAATCAGTATTACCGCAGTACCCTGCGGTACTACCGCATTGCGGTAGTTCCATCGTTGAATGTCCGGTACTACCGATTTCTTGTGAGTTTAAGTCCCCGGGAGGGTGCTCTCTGGAAAAAACATACCGCATATAGTTACATGCTGGTAAGTGCGGTAATACCGTTGGTGGGTGCTGTACTACCGATTTTCCTGAGAGAGCACAATGAGTTTTCAAACTTATTTTCAAATGCATGTATGTTCCTAGATTGATCCAATGTGCACCAAAACATGCTATCAAGCTTCTTTCATAGATCCTTCATAATAGTACGGCATCTAACCTATAATCCGGTCTTTCACCTTAACTTCTAAGACCGATAAAATCGAAAAAGATATCCTAAATTTTGTGTACATCATCTTTGAATTCTTGACGATAATTTTCCATGTCGCTTGTTCTTCACCTTTGCACACATGAGACTTTATCTATACAATCTTAGCACACACATTAGTCTCATGTTCATAATTCGTCATTAATTACCAAAACCCTAATTAGAGAGGCCTAGATGCTTTCAACTACCGAGCCATTAATTGCAATGAGCTTCTGAGCTCCTTGCCCATTCCCTCCGCCTATAAAAACCCCTTTCCAAACTCCCCTCCACACGCCACACCTCAACCCTCTCTCAAATTCTCTTCACAGCGCCTAAGTACTTTTCGCGTCATCTCCTTCTCGTTTGTGCATCGGTAAGCTCCTCCGACAAGTAATTGCCAACAAGGGAACCGCTTCTGAGCTTCAAAGCCGACACCAATACCTTCTCCACCCTGTCCCCGACCTCATCGACCACTCTTCTGAGCTTCCCAACCACCACCAAAATGCCACTGATGACTACGACTGAGTAGTACTGTTGTCGCCGTTGACCAACTTCCGACCTCCTCGTAGTCCACACTGAGGTGCTCAACTCTTCTCTCAATATTTTTTGACCGCCTCGGTCTCTTCGACTACCACCATCTCTCCTGACATTTGTCGTTAGCTGCTGTTCCGACCACCCTCGTCAGTTCTGTCCACTATCACTCTACTGACTACTCACAAAAACACTATAGCACCAACCACTCACAAAACATTGTAGCACCAACCACTAATAAAATACTTTAGCACCGACCACTCGCAAAAACACTGCACCACCGACCACTTGCAAAAATACTGTAGCACCGACCACTCGCAAAACATTGTAGCACCGACCATGCACAAAACATTGTAGCTCTGACCACTCACAAACTACTGTAGCTCTGATCACACACAAAACACTATAGCTCCGACCACAGACATACCATTGTAGCTCTGACCATAGACAAACCGTTGTAGCTCCGACCACATTAGCTTTCGACCATTTATAGTTTCGATCGGTTACTGTAGCTTCGGCCACAAATAGTTTTGACTAGTTATTGTAGCTTCAACCACAGATAGTTTAGACCAGTTAATGTAGCTTCGACCACACATAGTTTTGACTGGTTACTGTAGCTATGACCACCACCAATACATTTCTAGAAGCACATTCTTCTTCATCCTAACACCGATTGAACCTGTTTAAATTTCTAAATTCATCAAAAATTCTAATCTATCCATTTCTGCCTCCTTTTTAATAGTTGGAGTTTAGTTGAATTTAATTGAATTTTATTTGAGTTTGCTTGGGTATTTTCACATGTATACTACAACAATTCGGAGGAATTCAACGTCAACAATTCACTCTAATTCGTGGAGCAAGGCAAGTTACACACCTTGACCATGTAGATCCTAGTTTATAAATAAAATTATATTATTTTAAGTTATTCAACTTATTTTAATTCAGTTTTAAATATAGTTATTACTTACTTGTTACTACCTTCTTTGACATTGATTCCCAGATATCTTGTCACCCTAGAATAAAACTCTGATTAGTACACTAGTATTGGCTAGAGAATTTCGTAGCAAATGCTTATATGTGCTTAGAAATAATTCTAGACTTGGGATACCTTTTCATATATAATGATGTGTTTTAAAATTATACTCTTGACTTCGGTGAGTCAAGAAAGAATATGAATTATTTCAAAACAAAATAAAAAATCTGGTTTAGACAAAGGCAAATGGTATGGTGATGAGTGCTTGCTGGCGCACGTTGTTGTTTGGTGACACAACGGTAATGCCAGGCACAAGGGGTATGTGGGTAGCACCTAAGTCAAATTAAGGATCGATCTGTGAACTACTGCTATAAAGCCCGAATATACTACCACAAGGCTGATATGAGACAGTTCTAGCTGACTAATTTATGGGTCCCAACCTGAGTCTCGTTATAGACTGAATGTGAGTGTGGCGTAAACTATGAGAAGTCTCACATGGCACAAGAAGGGCTCCAACTTGTGGATTCATGCTTTGATGAAACTTTAGTCGAGACATGGCTAGATTGATAGTTTTGCATTGTAAAAACCTTGTTATAATTTTCTGAATCGCACGCCTACGAAAGAGTGTAATGGTCAATATTATAACATAATCATATCTTATGGATAAAGTTGTACAACCTCTGCGGAGTGTATAAATTATCCTGAATAGCCGTGCCCACAGTCATGGGCAATATAAGTAAAGTTTTTCATGGATTAGACTTTATTTTTCAAAATGGTTTACAAAATGCTTATATATGGATGGAATCCATATGAGATCTTTCGGAGAAATATAGTCCGAGTGGGATGTCCGTGGATAGATTAGTATGGGGAATGAACCTACACTAACGGTATCTATTTTGATTACAATGTTGTTGTTATTTATTGTATTAAATTCAGTAATTTTCAATCTATTTACTGTATTTCTTTAAATGTTGTTTTACACTCAAATAATCCTATATGCCTTCATTTTTCAGCCTTGCATTATTATTGTATTTACCGTGTAACCTGCGGTGTATATTTTATGTGCTCCCCATTGCTTAATTCTGTTGCTCAGAGGAAGATGTCTCCGACTTCGGTGAGAATTAGGACGTATAGGCCGCATCTTACTGTCGTTTGCCTATGGGCAAGCTTGTTAGGCTTCTTTCAGTTCAGTTTTATCTTCCACTGTTTATATTTAGCTTTGGTCTATGGCCCGTAGATGTAAACTTTGGCCTTCAGACCCATATTCAGTTAAATAAAGTTTGTCATTATGCTTGATATGTATCTCTGTTACCACTGTGTGCACTAACTGATTCTGGACTAGTGTGATTTACATAAGTCTCAATCCCTTCCATTCATGCCTTCATTCTGTTTCTATGTACAAAAATTTTTCAGACCCGCTTATGCGTTAGATCAAAAGGAATCCCTATATAACATGTAAGCAAGATTTGATTCAAAGCATTAGGAACTTTAGCAATATTTGACTCAAAGCATACATAAACATATGTATATCTTTCTTTTCGAACCATTTCTTTCTCTTTGGGCAATTTTTCTTAAATGGCTAGCTTTCTTACAAAAATGGCACCTCGAGTTCTTATGGATTTGGCCCTCACTAACTTGCCATGGAACTTGATCCTTCTTCTTACCCTTATTCCCTGGCTTTTCTTTGATGTTGCTTGCACCATTATGCACCATGAGATGAGCAGTGATCCTCATTTTCTTCATCCTTCTTTCCTCCTGAACCAACATGGCCTTGACTTCTAGAAGTTTCCACTTTTGTTTAATGGTGTTTAGTTCACCTAGAACTAGCCAAACTCAAGAGGAAGTGAGTTCATAATGAGTTGAACAAGAAAATAAGCACTCATGTCCATTCCCATTGATGTCAGCTTTGCAGCAATGTTTGCCTTGTCTATCACATGATCATGAATGAGTTGTGACCAATCAAATTTCTTGGTCATCAACTCACTTATGAGGCTCTCTATAACACACTTCCCAGTAATGTTTGATTGAGAGTATTCTTTCAACTTCATCATGAATTCTTTTGCATCATCCGTCTTGGGAATTGATGGGTTGATATTTTCAGTAATTGTCAACCACATTAGGTAAAAACTCAACTTGTTAGACTGTTCCCAAGCCTCATAAAGGTATCGATCATCATCAGTACTTTTCTCAGTAATGGTTGCAGGCTTTTCTTCAAGAAGTAGTGCTAAGTCTAAAACCATGAAAGCCAGTTCAAACTAGATTTGTTCAGACCAAGCAACATAGTTCAGTCGTTGAACTTGATAAACCCATAGCTTTGACTCATTAAATTAGTAGATGTTGCAGATATTAAAAAAAGCTCACAAATTAATACTTTGAGTACACTAAACAGATTCATGTAAGAGCAAACTATAAGTGTGCATTTAAAACATCTTTGAATGAAATTCAAATATACAATTCTCGAAAAAAAATTCAAATACACGACTACAAACAATAGTGATGCTAACACGAACATTAATAGATCGATAGTCAAGCATACCCAAGCTAATGTGCATGTTATATTTGGATAAACTAATATATTTACCAAGTATGTTGATTGATCTCTTCTATTGTCACCAATCATAAGCAATGGTCTGCCTCCTACCTTTACAATTAGTGATCTCAGCTATTCATGATATTTTCTTAGAAGCATCGAACAAAATATGAACAATTGAAATGCACAATTCAATATCTAGGATTCTTTCAAGCAATGCCATTTTGGTGACTAACATGCTTTTAATAATATAAATATTTAATTGACATGATATTTCCAGTTATGCTCATAAGAATAAACAATGACCCTATGAACAAAAGTCCATCCACTAATAGTATTGGACATATGTGATTCTTTGATGTAGATAAAATTCAAACATGTAATCCTTTAGTTTGTTCAGTGTTAATGAACAAAGAGTAGAACAATATTTCTAAGTAGATTATTCAATCCAAACAGAGATACTAGAAAACAAGCATCATCTTTTAAAATAGTGTTACTTTGATGCATCGCAAGAGTGCTACCAAATGTGAAAGACAACTAACTGGTGTAGATAATTTAATCTTTCTTATGCAAAGTACCAAACAATGATATGCAAGGAGTATGAATAAAGCACATGTATTTTGATCAAAGCTTAAACGGTGAATCATTAAGTAGAGAATATATCATATCATTTTCTATTCTACTTTTTGCAACGGAATATAACTTTCATGTTGCATGCACCTTTACTTGATAGATCAATAAATAGAAGTAATAAACTATCAAAAAGAATAAATACATAGAAACAACTTTGATGGTGAATCAATAGTGCTAAGCATGGTTGTGATACAAATTGTAAGCAAAAACACGGAAGTTACAATATCATTTAGCGTAATTTGATTCAATCGAAAAGCAACCTTTCTAGGTGCAGAAGCACAAACCCACCTTCAGACATGCTACCTCCTTGCATATCAAGTTTTCTTCCCCTCTTCCTTCTACTAGTATAGTTCCCTTGATGATTAGAGAACAGTAAATACTTTCATGTGTGTACTATTTCTTTTTTATCTTGTGTGTTTTCAAACTGAATAGTATTAGCATATATATAGCCACACAGTAGGGTAATGAAACACCAAGAGCCATCTTCAGTTACACACGCATCATGCATGTGACCAAAACTAACAAGTTGTAGTCCATTTGCAATACTAGCTTGCGTCTTTTTGAACAAATTAGTTATCCATTCAAATGACATGCAAATGGTAGCCTTTAATTTGCATTTTGCACACACACAGCTAATTACATGATTAGCTTAATGCCTTAATGTATATTGTTATTAGTACACAACATCTCCTTTTATTTATTTGAAACAAAGTGAAGGAAAAGGAGAGGGAATTTTAAACCCTATTATTCTTAAACTTTTAGTCTAGTAATCATCATACTTTGACCTTTTAGTATAAGAACCATTTTTATAATTTCCATGGGCTATTTTTGGTTTAATAAGAATGTCTAGCAAGAAGATGTGCCCACTGACAATGGGAAGCCTAAAAAAAGAAGCTACGGGAACGACATGCTGCCTTGCTAGAATTTCTAGAGTAGTTCCCTAGTTTGGTAATAATCTAAATATTTTTTATTATTGAATCCTTTTTTAATATATTTTTGTTAATAACTCCTCATCTAGCTTATTTCCATTTGGCCATGGTTAGGCGGAGATAGAGAAGAGAACTCTATGTTTGATGAGCAAGTATCCGTGCTGGTGAACATGCTCAAGGAAAATGAAGCCTTTGACGAGGAAGGAGAAGCACCACCGCCTGATACCTTTGGTTAAGCAGTATTTGCAAATTTTGTCATCTACGGCTTATACATCTCTGGCTACCAATTTTAGAATACCCCAAAGGTCTATCGATCTTGTTTAGAATTCCATTTATCTTATTTCATTTCATGGTTTGTTTTGTGTGGATGAAGGGTGCATATTTATGGTACCTATTTCTTTGTAGGTTGCAAATGCATGTGAGACACTTGTGAAGTACTTTTATATTTTTATTTGAAAAGTAGTGTGTGTACGCGCGTGCGCATGTTATATGAATTCCCCCTTGGTCAGATATTTTTGCTAGCAATGCCTTCCGTCCAAGTTCTGTATGATATTTCATGTTTTAAAGTTACTATGATGTCTGAACTGCACATGTAATATGCCAATATCATAACCAAGTACCAAGCTCAGTAGTAAAAGATATAGAACAATATCCAAGATGAATGAGAGTACTCTAAGAGAAATCTAAGCCCTTTGAACTGATTATTGCAAATAAATTGGCAATCTATTATTGCAAAAGGAGTTCATCAATCAAATGAACTAATGAACAAACAACAAAATGTTGTTCAAGCAATCTAGAGAATAAAACATATTAAGGAATGTGCCAACTTATTTGCTAATGATTATAATTTTTATAGTGGTTGCTCTAATCCTAGGAATGAAAACTAGAAGTTTGTTCGAATTAAGTTCTTATAGTCAAAGTCTTTCAGTATGTTGAACAAGAACTACAGACTAGATACCATACAAGGGAGATTTAGAAGCAAGAAGCAACTCCCTGAATGAGAGTACTTTAAGAGAAATCACTATGATGTCTGAGCTGCATATGTAATATGCCAGTATCATAACCAAGAACCAAGCTAAGTAAAAGATATAGAACAACATCCAAGTTGAATGAGAGTACTTTAAGATAAATATAAGCCCTTTAAAATGATTATTGCAAATAAATTAGCAATATATTGTTGTAAAACGAGATTCCTCGGTCAAATGAACTAATGAATAGACAATGCAATGTTGTTCAAGCAATCTAAGGACTAAAACATATTAAGAAATGTGCCGACTTAT